>CANTUR010002281.1:5000-7500 GCA_947683625.1 Mallotus nudiflorus
TTTGATCTAAGATTCCAATTCTTCCATGTTTCCGCAGTAACATCTTGTTCCATGTCCAAAATATGGAAGAAACAGGTGTTTCCACGACTCTACCACCCAGTCAATTCTGTTCCACTGAATCCCTATTTCATGGCCACATATCTTTCAGGCTAAGGAATGGGAAACCTTTCTCCTATTACATGAATCCAATTTTCATTTCATCCGGGAAAAGCCATCTTTTTCTCAACAATGCCTTTGTCATTTGATCCAATAGCGTTCCGTTAGATAGGAACAGATTTGATAAATACTGATAACTCTCGGATAGAGTATTAGAACGGAAAAATCCATTAGATAATGAACTATTGGTTCTAAGCCATCTCTGGCGATGAATCAACAATTCGAAGTGCTTTTCTTGCGTATTCTTGATAAACCAGCGTTTATATATAGATGTAGGAGGATCCGTTTGGGAAGTAAGAAGCTCCTTTGACATCTCTTCATCTGCAAAGAATTCTCGATGTGAAAACACAGAGACAAAGGGCTGATCTTTGAATAGGAAAAAGAGTGGATCTGCAGGGTCCCAAATGAATTGGCTTATTCGAAAAAAGCCTTGTTCTTTGGAAGATCTATCTCGTATCTGGTACTGCAGGGCTCCACTCTGCAAGAACTCCGAATCATTCTCTTGAAGCTCATCTTCTTCATTATAAATGATCCGCTTGCCCCGAAATGACCTGGCCCAATAGGGAAATCCCAATTCATTGGGCCTTTCGATACAATCAAATAGAAAGCCCCAAGGGCGCCATATTCTAGGAGCCAAAACTATATGATTGAATAAATCCTCCTCTATCTGTTGCGGGTCGAGGACTTCTTCTCCTTCCCCTTCTTCAAACTCCGATTCGTATTTTTCATAGAGAAATCTCTGATCAAGGATAGAACAAGATCCATTTTGCATCATATCTAAGGGACTTCTTGGTTCGGGCCGAAGAAGCAATGTCACTCGATCATTATCAAACTGACTGCAACCTTTTTCTGTCCGTGAGGATCCCACCAGAGCGCTTTCTACTTCTAATAGGCCATGAACTAGATCAGAATCATTCTCAACAAGTCCATAATAAGTGATCCCATTTTTTTCATCGGGTCCGGGTAGAGACCAAAGGTCTTGAGCAACCGATCCGGCAGAACAACTCAAAAGATAAAGAAGTATCGTTAATTTCTTCATGCTCGTTCCAAGTTCGAAGTACCATTTGTACAAATAAGAATCCCCTTCGTTACAGGATTTCTTCTTCATATAGATAGATATAGGATCTATGGGGCAATTACTTAGAAATACATTTTGTGCAACAGCCCGTCCTATCTGATAGAAAAGGATCCCATGATCCTGAACCGATCTTACCTGGGATCGCAAATCCCAAGTTTGTCTATGAAGAGCAGATCTAATTATATTAGTGTCTATAATTGATTTCTTCTGTGTAATACTAATTGATAGGGCCTCATCGGTAAGTGCTACAAGATCTCGTACATTGGAACCCATGGTTATGGACCCGAATCCATTAGTATGGAACATTTTCTTTTCCAAGTGAAATCCCCTAGTATATGAAAGAGTAAAAAAGTGCTTTCGTTGTTGTGGAATAAGAAGCCTTCGTATCTTAATGCATGTATTTAATTTTTTCGGAGCTATTAGAGCGGGATCCACTTTTTTGGGAATATGAGTCGAAGCAATAACAAGAATATTTCTAGTGGAACATCTTTCACAATCCCTGGAGAGATAGTTCGCTAATAGACCGAGGGATAAGTAATTCGACTCATTCACATCCAGATCATGAATGTTTGGAATCCATATTATGCAAGGAGACATTGCTTTTGCTAATTCGAATTGAAGGGTGATATAAAATCGGTCTATTTCCGGCATCATATCCATAGTTAGCGCATTCATCCTAGTTAGAAACTCCAGCTCCGTATCAAAGTCACGGTCGATATCGTCACTCACATCAATATCGTCACTCACATCAATATCGTCACGATCATCAATATCGTCACGATCATCAATATCGTCACGATCATCAATATCGTCACGATCATCAATATCGTCACTATCATCAATAAGAAAACCCTTAGGCTTGTTATCCAGGAACTTGTTCAGAAATACTGTAATGAAAGGAAGATAGGAGTTTGTCGCTAGGTATTTGACCAAATAGGATCGTCCAGTTCCTATAGAACCTATCACTAAAATACCCCTAGAGGGGGATAGGGCTAAGCGGAGCGAAAAGGGTTTTCCATGAGATGGGAAATGAAAACTATTCACCCCACACGAGGTTTGTGAATAAGTGGTTGTCTGATAATAAGCAAGGAATATCCGTCTTTCTGCTAAACAGGGTGTATTGAACTCATAATTCATTAGATACTTTTTATGAATGTCAACTAAGTATCGTAAATAAATTGCTCCCGGCTCTTCAATCACTTGATAACCAGAGTCATTCTTTGATAAATGATCACTATGAGTCAGACTCAATAGAATTTGATCAAT
>CANTUR010002281.1:15000-28593 GCA_947683625.1 Mallotus nudiflorus
TATATGTATGTCCACTCACAAAGCACGAAGAATAATTGATCAGATTCGTGGACGTTCTTACGAAGAAACACTTATGATACTCGAACTCATGCCTTATCGAGCATGTTATCCCATTTTCAAATTGATTTATTCTGCAGCAGCAAATGCTCGCCACAATATGGGTTTCAACGAAGCCAATTTAATCATTAGTAAAGCCGAAGTCAACGAAGGTGCTACTGTGAAAAAATTAAAACCCCAGGCTCGAGGGCGGGGTTATCTGATAAAAAGATCGACCTGTCATATAACTATCGTATTAAAAAATATATCTTTATATGAAGAATATGGAAGAATATAACATACGTTTAAAAACCCGGGGATGGATAAAAAAAGCTAAATCCAAAGATATGACATTTCATGATATGTATAGTAATTAGTGAGGGATTATGGGACAAAAAATAAATCCGCTTGGTTTCAGACTTGGTACAACCCAAAGTCATCATTCTCTTTGGTTTGCTCAACCAAAAAATTACTCTGAGGGTCTACAAGAAGATCAAAAAATAAGAAACTGTATCAAGAACTATGTAAAAAAAAATACGAAAATATCTTCTGGTGTTGAGGGAATTGCACGTATAGAGATTCAAAAACGAATCGATGTGATTCAAGTCATAATATATATAGGATTCCAAAAATTATTAATAGAAAGTAAACCTAAACGAATCGAAGAATTACAGATAAATGTACAAAAGGAACTTAATTGTGTGAACCGAAAACTCAATATTGCTATTACAAGAATTTCAAACCCTTACGGGCACCCTAATATTCTTGCAGAATTTATAGCCGGACAATTAAAGAATAGAGTGTCCTTTCGAAAAGCAATGAAAAAGGCTATTGAATTAACCGAACAGGCAGATACAAAAGGAATTCAAGTACAAATTGCGGGGCGTCTTGACGGAAAAGAAATTTCACGCGTTGAATGGATTCGAGAGGGTAGGGTTCCTCTACAAACCATTCGAGCTAAAATTGATTATTATTCGTATACGGTTAGAACTATTTATGGAGTATTAGGTATAAAAATTTGGGTATTTCTAGACAAAAAATAATAAATTCTTACTTGACTTGTCTTTAATTCTATCCATTGATAAAACAAAAATGACAAACTCTTTGATTCTTTTAAAAAAAAAAAAAAAGACTCAATTCGAATTCTATTTCTATATTCTATAGGGTTGAATAAAATAAACAATTCAATTGATAATTTGATATAATTGCTATGCTTAGTGTGTGACTCGTTGGTTTTTTAGAGTCAGGATTAAAAAAAGGACTGACCCATACTATGAACTAATAAGTATAAATATACAACTAATAACCAACTCATCGCTTTGCATTATCTGGATCCAAAGAAACATTCAAGATATGATATATTGGTCATATTATTGGAGCAAGTGAAATCCCCTTTGCACAAACAAAAGAAAAACCAATCTGATTTGATTAGGAGTTGTAAATCAAAATAAAAAATTATGCGGATAAATGGAAGGGTGAAAGAAAGAGAGAAAAAGAATATCAATGATCTATGATTCCGATATGTAAGGTCTATGAGTCATCACAGAAAAGCTAATGTATTAAAGCATCAATACCAATGGATCTATAATTAAACAAATTCGTTCAGAAAACAAAAAACCAAGAGCCTCGAGCCAATAAAGACTGAGAAGATTGACTCAAGAACAAATTTCATTAGGCTCCATTGTAAAATTAAGACCTAATCATTAATGAAGAGGCGATGGGAACGACGGAACCTGTAAATACATAAGATTTTTTTGAAAACAAATCGTAATGATTTATTGGGGGGATAGCGAAAGGAACCAGAAGACAATCCATTTATTCTGAAAGATCATGGATCATCTCTAGAAAGGAAATAAATATTGATGAAAGAGTGAATATTCGCCCGCGAAGTTTTTTAGATTATAATTATGATATCAAATATATCAAATCGCTAATTTTTAGAAATCTAATAAAAAAACTAATAAAAAAATCTAAAAAATTTGTAAAATTTGTTAGAATCTTATAACAAAAACAAGATTATCAAAATAAAATAGAAAAAATTATCTAATTATCTATATCTATAATATCTAATTATCTATATCTATAATATTATAATACTAATAAAAAAATTATAATACTATATAATACTAATAAAATAATAATAATACTAATAAAATAATAAAAATATTTAGAAATATTATTATTATTATTATTATTATTATTATAATAAAATTATAATAAAATATATTATTATAATAAAATTAAAATGAATTAATAAGATTAATTAATAAGAATTAATAACAAATAATAAAACAATATTATAATAACAATATTATATTAGAATATATAAATAATTATATAATATATAAATAATTATAAATAATTATTATATTATTATATATAAATATTATATATATTATTATATATAAATATTATATATAAATAAATATATATATAATATCATAATAATTATATAATATTATAATAATATAATATAAATAATATAACAATATAAATATATATATAAATAAATATATATATAAATAAAATAAATATATATTTATATAATATATATATTATATATATATATTATATAAATAATAATATATAAATAGATATATATATATATATATATGTATATTTATTATAAAATATATTATAAAATATATTATAAAATATATAAAACAAAATTGAAAATATATATACATAGCTTAAAATATATACATGGCTAAAAATATATACTAAAATATATAAAATATATATTATATACACATGGCTAAAGGCTAAAGTTAATAATATATATTTAATAAAAAAAAATAATATCTATATTTAATAATAATATATATTTAATAATATATATTATATATATATTAAAAAATATATAAATATAGATACAAATTGCTGTTCTAATAATCTAATAAAATAGAAAATAATCTAATTATAATAAATAGATTAGATAATAATAAATAGATTAGAAATAGATTAGATAAAAATAAATAAATAAATTTAGTGAAATCTTAAAAATCCCATGATTTAGTATATTATTCATGAAACACATATATATTATATATATATATTTTTAATCATTTCATTCGTTCATTCGCGAGGAGCTGGATGAGAAGAAACTCTCATGTTCGGTTCTGTAGTAGAGATGGAATTGAGAAACAACCATCAACTATAACCCAAAAAGAACCCGATTCCGTAAACAACATAGAGGAAGAATGAAAGGAATAGCTTTTCGAGGTAATCGTATTTGTTTCGGCAGATATGCTCTTCAAGCACTTGAACCCGCTTGGATTACATCTAGACAAATAGAAGCGGGCCGCCGAGCAATGACACGAAATGCGCGCCGCGGTGGAAAAATATGGGTACGTATATTTCCCGACAAGCCAGTTACTTTAAGACCTACGGAAACACGTATGGGTTCGGGAAAAGGATCTCCTGAATATTGGGTAGCTGTCGTTAAACCGGGTAGAATACTTTATGAAATGGGCGGAGTAGCAGAAAATATAGCAAGAAGCGCTATTTCAATAGCAGCATCCAAAATGCCTATACGAACTCAATTCATTATTTCGTGATAGGAATATAGAACTCAAAGAAAAAGACTTTTGTTTTGGGATGCTAAAAAAATCGCAAGTTTCTTTTTTTTTTTTTGGACAAACAATATATCTTTTTTTCCTTTAACAGATTAAAAAAAAAAAATGATATGATCCAATCTCAGACCCATTTGAATGTAGCGGATAACAGCGGAGCCCGAGAATTGATGTGTATTCGAATCATAGGGAATAGTAATCGCCGATATGCTCATATTGGTGACGTTATTGTTGCTGTGATCAAGGAAGCAGCACCAAATTCATCTCTAGAAAGGTCAGAAGTAATCCGAGCTGTAATTGTACGTAATTGTAAAGAACTCAAACGTGATAACGGTATGATAATACGATATGATGACAATGCTGCAGTTGTCATTGATCAAGAAGGAAATCCAAAGGGAACTCGAATTTTTGGTGCAATCGCCCGAGAATTGAGACGGTTTAATTTTACTAAAATAGTTTCATTAGCGCCTGAAGTATTATAAGAGAAAAAATTAGAAAAAAAGAAGACATACCTTTTAAGATTAAGATGAGGCCGTGATTGATATAGTTATAGTATTTGAAGAAAATGAAATCGAATTTCATTACTAAATTAATTAGTAAATTAAATTGTATTTCACGCATATACCTTTATATACCTTTAAAAATATACCTTTAAAAAAAAGAAAAATTGAATATTTATTTAAAATATTTATTTAATTAATATTTATATTTATAATATTTATTTATTATTTAATTAATATTTATTTATATTCATTTTATTTTTTATTATTTTTTATTATTTTTATTAAATTTTAATAAAAATTTAATAAAAAATAAAATATTATTATTATTATATTAAATAATTATTATATTAAATAATTTGTTATATTAATTATTATATTAAATAATTTAATATAATAAAATACTATATATAATATATTATAATATAATATATAATAATATAATATATAATAATATAATATTAAAAATATATAATAATATAATATTAAAATACTATAACTATAATATAATATATAAAATTAAAATACTATAATAATAATATATATAATAATAATATATAAATAATAAAAAAAAGAAAAAAATAAAATAATAATATAATATTAATTAAATATAATATTAATTAAAATAATAATATTAATTAAAATAATAATATAATATTAATATTTAATAATATTAATAAAAATAATTTGAATTTTTAATTTAATAATAAATAATAATAATAAAAAAAAAAGAAAAAAAGGGGTATGTTGATTATATCAAAATTAGAGAGAAATCAAAATCTTAGTTTATTATGGGTAGGGATCCTATTGCTGACATAATAACCTCTATACGAAATGCTGACATGAATAGAAAAGGAACCATTCGAATAACATCCACTAACATCACCGAAAACATTATTAAAATACTTTTACGAGAGGGTTTTATTGAAAATTTCAGGAAACACCAGGAAAGTACCAAAAAATTTTTGGTTTTAACCCTACGACATAGAAGAAAGAGGAAAGGACCATATAGAACTAGTCTAAATTTAAAACGGATCAGCCAACCTGGTTTACGAATCTATTCTAACTATCAAAAAATTCCTAGAATTTTTGGCGGGATGGGTATTGTAATTCTTTCTACCTCTCGGGGTATAATGACCGACCGGGAAGCTCGAATAGAAAGAATCGGTGGAGAAATCTTGTGTTATATATGGTAATCTTTCAGATATCCGAATTGAATCCCAATTTCTTATTTGTGAAAAAAAAAAGAGAGCGAATAGGTTTCGAATATCATTCCCCTTACATTAACATTAATTGATACTTGAAGAAGATTTTAGATGGAATGAAAAAACAAAAAATGGATTCAATTCAGAAAGGTTTAATTAATGAATCACTTTTTCAATCGTATGTTCCAAGTTCCTATAAATAATGAAAATCTGGTTTTAGGTTATATTTCAGGAAAGATCTAACATAGTTTTTTATACCTATACTGCCCAGAAATAGTGTTAAATACTTATAATAAATAGTGTTAAGTACTTATAAAAATAGTGTTAAATACTTATAATTCGACCGGAACACTTCTAATTTATAGACTCCGCAACAAACAAAGATTTGAATAATTAGTCAGTTTTTTTTTTCAACTTTCAAATTTCTTTCACTTTCATAGAGATAAAATTCACGATTTCAAAGTTTAAAGAAACTTATTTTCCTCAAAAAAGTATGTATATTCAAAATTTAAGGGATGACAAATATGAAAATAAGAGCTTCGGTTCGTAAAATTTGCGAAAAATGTCGACTGATACGTCGACGGGGACGAATTATAGTAATTTGCTTTAACCCGAGACATAAACAAAGACAAGGATAATCTTGCTAAGTGAAAACACTCTAAAGGATCTGATGTACAAATAAAAAAAGGATCTATTTTGACATGAAATGGATATATCCATAGACCCCTGACTTATATTTATGAAATAATAAAATATGGCAAAACCTTTACCAAGAATTGGTTCGCGCAGAAATGGACGTATTGGTTCGCGTAAGAATGCACGTAAAATACCAAAAGGAATTATTCATGTTCAAGCAAGTTTCAACAATACTATTGTAACCGTTACAGATGTACGGGGTCGAGTAATTTCTTGGTCCTCCGCTGGCGCTTGTGGATTCCGGGGCACAAGAAGAGGAACGCCATTTGCAGCTCAAACCGCAGCAGGAAATGCTATACGAACGGTAGTAGATCAAGGTATGCAACGGGCAGAAGTCATGATAAAGGGTCCTGGTCTCGGACGAGATGCTGCATTAAGAGCTATTCGAAGAAGTGGTATACTATTAAGCTTCGTTCGAGATGTAACCCCTATGCCACATAATGGCTGCAGGCCTCCTAAAAAAAGGCGCGTGTAAAAAAAAAATATAAATATTGAAGAGATTTCAAGAGAAATAAATAATTCAATAATTTCAATATTATTATGGTTCGAGAGAAAGTAACAATATCTACTCGGACACTGCAGTGGAAATGTGTTGAATCAAGAACTGACAATAAGCGTCTTTTTTATGGACGATTTATTTTGTCGCCACTTATGAAAGGCCAAGCCGACACAATAGGCATTGCGGCGCGAAGAGCTCTGCTTGGAGAAATCGAAGGAACATATATCACACGTGCAAAATCTGAGAAAATACCACACGAATTTTCTACTATAGCAGGTATTCAAGAATCAATACATGAAATTTTAATGAATTTGAAAGAAATTGTATTGAGAAGCAATTTGTATGGAACTTGTGATGCGTCTATTTGTGTCAAGGGTCCTGGATATGTAACTGCTCAAGACATCATTTTACCACCCTTTGTGGAAATTATTGATAATACACAGCATATTGCTAGCCTAACAGAACCGATTGATTTGTGTATTGGATTACAAATCGAGAGAAATCGCGGCTATCATATAAAACCGATAAATAACTTTCAAGAGGGAAGTTTTGCTATAGATGCTGTATTTATGCCTGTTCGAAATGCGAATCATAGCGTTCATTCTTATGGAAATGGGAATGAAAAGCAAGAGATACTTTTTCTCGAAATATGGACAAATGGAAGTTTAACTCCTAAAGAAGCACTTCATGAAGCCTCCCGGAATTTGATTGATTTATTTATTCCTTTTCTACACGCAAAAGAAGAAAACTTCCATTTAGAAAAAAATCAACACAAGGCTATTTTACCCCTTTTTACTTTTTATGATAGATTGACAAAATTAAGAAAAAATCAAAACGAAATAGCATTGAAATACGTTTTTATTGACCAATCAGAATTGACCCCAAAGATCTATAATTGCCTCAAAAGATCTAATATACATACATTATCAGACCTTTTGAATAAGAGTCAAGAGGATCTTATGAAAATTGAATATTTTCACATAGACGATGTAAAACATATATTGGATGTTCTAGAAATAGAAAAACATTTCGCAATTTAACTTTTTTACCAAATTTACCAAAGAATAAAATAGAAATCCGATAGATGTTATCTAGGGAGAATTCACTTTGAAGCGACTATTCCCTAGATATACATACACGTCATGATGTTTTTTTTTTTTTACAATTGAATCAATTTAAAAAAGACCTAAAGTTAGGGATTTATCAATAGGCAATGTTGCTCCAATACCTAACCAAAGGGCTACTGCAGTACCAATCAAAAAGACGGTTGTCGCAACTGGACGACGAAATGGATTTTGGAATTTATTAACATTCTCCAAAAAGGGTACTGTTAATAATCCTGCAGGTACTGAAACCATTAAAAGAACACCCAATAACTTATTGGGTACTGTACGAAGTATTTGAAATACAGGAAAGAAATACCATTCAGGCAATATTTCCAAAGGAGTTGCAAATGGATCTGCAGGTTCACCAATCATTGATGGTTCTAGAACCGCTAATCCTACATTACACGCAATAGTACCTAGAATTACTACCGGAAAAATATATAAAAGATCATTGGGCCATGCGGGTTCTCCGTAATAATTATGACCCATTCCCTTAGCCAATTTAGCCCTTAATACAGGATCATTCAAGTCAGGTTTTTTTGTTATTGGGATAGGTGAATTCTTATAAATCCATCCTCCGAAGGAACCGGACATGATAATTTTTCATCATACGGCTCGAGCAAGAATCAAACGAATCAAACAGATCCATATAAAAAATCTTGTATGTATAGATCTTATAAAATCTATATATATATATAAAATCTATATATATATATGTTAGCCGTGGCTAAACATTTATGAATGATTTTATGTACTAAAAAATTGACTGGATTCCTTTTTCCAGAGTTGGCAATTAATTAGCTATTGCAAGGAATTCATTCTTGCAGGTAAATGCTCAATACCCAAGTAGGCCTAAAGGGTGATCATGATCAAGTGCTTTTTGGGTCGTCTCAGACCTTTCAATTGGCCTTTATCTCTAAAAAATATCGAGACTTTTTACATACAAAGGATTTACTTGTTACTAATATAGTTTAGCCTATGTCATTCTTTAGATCCCTTATTTCACTTCACTCCGATAGTATCATAAATCGAATCAATGCAGAGGAAATGACTGCATTTCCATACTATAAAAGTATTCAAAAAGTATTAAGCAATTAAATAACCGAAAGAAATAAAAAATAAAACATATAAATAAAATAAAATAAAACATATAAATAAAATAGGTAAAATAGAATATAGATTCTACCATATTCCTTATTCTACTGCTACTGGGTTTTACGGAGCCCGTTCGTGTACAACATGATTGGATCTGATCATAGAAAAGATTCTCTTCAAGTGAACCAGCCTATCCTCTGTATGGGGCTTACGCAGTGGTTGGAACAAAGACACATTTGGTTATTAATTTCAATGTGGCGGATAAAGGTATATATCTGCGTGGCCAAATCAATAGTTCAAGTCACACACTCCCATAATCCATTTTTTTCGTAGGAGAATTCGCTTCAACTATTCATGTAAAATAAAAAACCTTTTTTTGAAGTTGAAGGGAAATATCCAAATACATGTCTTATTCTTCAATAATCCATATTTGTAGCAATGAAATACTATTTTTCCTCCCCCAAGCGATCAATGATTGATTACAAATATTTAGAATCTATATTCTCTATACTATATACTATGATAATCTATATTCTCTATACTATAAAGGGCCTGAAATCCCTTGCTTACGTATCATTGGAAAGTGCATTAACATAAATACGGCAGTAAGAAGAGGTAATACAAAAGTGTGTAAACTATAAAAACGAGTCAAAGTGGATTGTCCTACACTAGCACTTCCACGTAATAACTCTACCAAAGGCGATCCTATTACAGGAATCGCTTCCGGCACGCCTGTTACAATTTTTACTGCCCAATAACCGATTTGGTCCCAAGGTAAGGAATAACCAGTTACGCCAAAAGATGCGGTCAATACAGCAAGAACCACACCAGTAACCCAAGTCAATTCGCGGGGTTTTTTAAAGCCACCAGTGAGATACACACGAAATACGTGCAGGATCATCATTAAAACCATCATACTTGCCGACCATCGATGAACTGATCGGATTAACCAACCAAAGTTAGCCTCAGTCATTATGTATTGAACCGAAGCAAAAGCCTCAGTAACGGTCGGACGGTAGTAAAAAGTCATAGCAAACCCCGTAGCTACTTGTACTAAAAAACAAGTAAGTGTAATTCCTCCTAAACAATAAAATATGTTGACATGGGGAGGAACATATTTACTAGTTATATCATCTGCAATCGCCTGAATCTCGAGACGTTCTTCGAACCAATCATAGACTTTATTGAGATAGGTAAACCAGAAGGACCCCCCCCCCGAGAACCGTATATGAGAATTTCATCTTGTACGGCTCAAACAAAACCACCCCAATACTAGTTGAAACGGATATGTGTAATAGAATAGAAACGTCCCAATCCTATGATTCAACAGTTTTCTCTGAAGATGCCAATACGAAAAAAGAAAAATCCGAAAACTCTTCTCTTCTTTCTTCTCTTCTTTGTGGTTATAATGCCAAAATATCAAGTCGGCTCATTCATCTCTTGGTGTTGATTGTTACAGGCCTCTTGAATCTTCTATTTCCTTCCCCATTTTTTTCGTATTTTTTTTGTATGTAATGCAACCTTACTGTCGTTTTCGTTATTATTGATAGGAATTTTCTTGTTAAGATCCTATAAATCGATTGAAACCGCAGATTCATATTAGAACCGCGATGATTTAATAAAAACTTCAAACTAAATCCAAAGATTCCCCGAGTAAGAACCATTGTATCATCACTTATTCACTGAATAAATATAATGAGTAAAAAGTCAAAGAAGGGTTTGTCCTTTGATCAAACATAGATAAAGAGGAAGAAAAATCTTTCAATTTATACCTTCTATCTAATTCTTTGAAATTTTTGGAAATCCGGTCACGGGATCTGAATATTAAGTATGAATCATAGTTCTAATACTGCATAATCTATTTCACTGCATAATCTATTTCATATATTCCGTGCTCCAGATATTAAAAAAAATACCTGACGGGGTAAAAAATCATCTCTATCAAGACGACAGGCCCACTCTCTGTACTATCAATAGGATCAATTATAACAAGTCGCACACTCATAATTCCAGAAATACAGAAAGAAAGAAATTTCACGATCGAACTACCAAAATAGAATAAAAAATCCGAGACCAAAATGCTTCGTTTTGTATTGAAAAACTAGGACTTAGCGGTTCTTGTAAATCTAATTCATTGAGATTCCGTCTAGTAAAACGGAAGAATTATAAATCTCCAAAATAATAGATAGGAATACCGCAAATAGAGCCATTGCGACACCCATCAAAGGGGTAGTTCCCCACCCAGGAGCTACTTTACCATATTCTGAATTCAATGGTTTCAATAAATCTCCTACAACAGTTCGCCTTGGACCAGATCTGGAACTACCCTCCACGCTTTGTGTAGCCATAAATCCTATTTGTATTAATTGAGATTTGTTGACTTTGTATACCATTCCGTTGTAAATAAATAATCTTATCATAGATCCATCGCGGTCTTGAAATTATATAATAATGGAAACAGCAACCCTAGTCGCCATCTTTATATCTGGTTTACTTGTAAGTTTTACTGGGTATGCCTTATATACTGCTTTTGGGCAACCCTCTCAACAACTAAGAGATCCATTCGAAGAACATGGGGACTAGTTGAAGTAAAGAGCCTCCCAATATTGGGAGGCTCTTTACTTCAATTAAGATAACGAAAAGTCATTTTATCTTTTTAGTTGGAACTTTAGGTGGTTCCCGAAAAAAGATAGCGAAAAAAAGGATTCCTAAAGTTGAGACTAAAAGGAATGTATAAACCAATGCTTCCATAAATTCAAATTCAATTGTGGTTTACAATTATAGCTTCCATACCTATTTATTGGGGGTCGTCTCCCGGATAAAAAAAGAACAAGATTCAAAGAAACGACGGCAATTGAAATTCAGATATCTTCAGTACCCTATAGTCAAATTTCAAAAATAAAATAGAATAGAGGTGAAAAGTAAGAGATATCAAATATTGTATCAGACTGCCTGTCTTCTTGTAGTTGGATCTCCAATTTTTTGGAATGCTCCAAATTCCACTTGAACGTCTAAATCCGGATCAATACCAGCAAAAACGTCTCTGAACAAAGTTCGAGCACCATGCCAAATGTGTCCGAAGAAAAAGAGCAGAGCAAACGAAGCATGTCCAAAAGTAAACCAACCCCTTGGACTGCTACGAAAAACGCCATCGGATTTCAAAGTAGCACGATCTAATTCAAAAACTTCCCCCAATTGAGCGCGTCTAGCATATTTTTTCACAGCAGCGGGATCACTATAACTGACTCCATTTAGTTCGCCGCCATAGAACTCAACGGTTACGCCTACTTGTTCGACACTATACTTTGACTCTGCCCTTCGAAAAGGAACATCAGCTCTAACAATTCCATCTCCGTCTACCAAAACAACCGGAAATGTTTCAAAAAAAGTAGGCATACGACGTACAAAAAGTTCACGCCCCTCTTTATCTCGAAAGATAGGATGCCCTAACCACCCAACAGCTATTCCATCTCCGTTGTCCATTGAGCCCGCTCTGAACAATCCACCTTTTGCCGGATTATTGCCGATATAATCATAAAAAGCTAATTTTTCGGGAATTTTAGACCAAGCTTCGGATAAACTTTGATTTTCGGCCAGCCCAGCACTAACTCTTCGATATATTTCTTGCTGGAAGTATCCTTGATCCCATTGATAACGAGTGGGACCGAATAATTCAATCGGAGTAGTTGCTGAACCATACCACATAGTTCCAGCAACAACAAAAGCTGCAAAAAAGACAGCAGCGATACTACTGGAAAGGACAGTTTCAATATTTCCCATACGTAATCCTTTGTATAAACGTTGAGGTGGACGCACACTAAGATGGAATAGGCCCGCTAATATACCCAACGTGCCCGCTGCAATATGATGAGAGGCTATTCCTCCCGGAACAAAAGGATCAAAACCCTCCACACCCCATGCTGGACTTACAGGTTGTACCTTTCCAGTTAGGCCATAAGGATCGGACACCCATATTCCAGGACCATACAACCCGGTTACATGAAAAGCGCCAAACCCAAAGCAAGCCACCCCTGAGAGAAATAAATGAATTCCAAAGATCTTGGGCAAATCCAAAGAAGGTTTTCCTGTACGTTCATCGCAAAATATTTCTAGATCCCAATACACCCAATGCCAAATAGCTGCCAAGAAGCACAAGCCAGAAAACACAATATGTGCCCCAGCCACGCCTTCATAACTCCAAATACCTGGATTCGTTATAGTTCCTCCGGTGATACTCCAGCCACCCCATGAATTGGTTATTCCTAAACGAGTCATGAAGGGTATAACGAACATACCTTGTCTCCACATTGGATCGAGAACGGGGTCAGAGGGATCAAAAACTGCTAATTCATAAAGAGCCATCGAACCGGCCCAACCAGCAACTAAAGCTGTATGCATTATATGGACAGACAGCAAACGACCGGGATCATTTAATACGACGGTATGAACACGATACCAAGGCAAACCCATGGAAATACCCCTTTATTAACGAAAAATAGACACTATGTAACTTTATTGCACTGGAAAAACTATGTTATGGATCTCCCTTTTTTATTTTTAAGTTTAAGTGGATTATCTCGGAGAAAGAATTAATATTTTTTCTATTCTTTTTTTTTTAGTAATAATGTAACAATTCCGTTTGTAGAAACAAAGAAAAGAGAATCAGATCTATTCTATATCCGATAAGTACCAATACGCAATGGGGGGTTGACTCCGTTTTATATGAGCGAATGCATAGAGAGTTTTTCATCATTCACAGTACCTATTCGTAAGAATTGGACTCTATTCGTTTTGTCTTCCTTTATTTTTTTTTTTTTTTTTTATATAAATCTAAACTTATCGAATCCATGCATAAAATATTCTAAAGGCTATTATATTATTAAG
>CANTUR010002282.1:0-39485 GCA_947683625.1 Mallotus nudiflorus
CATCGGTTGACCCACGGGGCCCATAATATATCAAATCGAAGATGACTCAGAGGGTTATAACGGGCCGCTATAAACTATGTCTGTAGCGGGACGTCCTCGGGCCCAAATTCCTTTGTTTTGGGGCCCGAAAACCACTATTTCGGCCCATGGATTTGATTATGGGCTTGCGCACTTGGGCTTCAAATGGACGTTCGTGGTGGCATCGGTTGACCCACGGGGCCCATAATATATCAGATCGAAGCTGACTCAGAGGGCTACAGTGCGGGCGCTAAAGCCCATCTATAGCGATTTGTCTTTGGGCCCAAAAATCCATGTTTAGGCCCATGGATTTGATAGAGTGGGCTTGGGCACTTGGGCTTCAAATGGACGTTCGTGGTGGCATCGGTTGACCCACGGGGCCCATAATATATCAGATCGAAGCTGACTCAGGGGGCTACAGTGCGAACTCTAAAGCCCATCTATAGCGATTTATCTTTGGGCCCAGAAACCCATGTTTAGGCCCATGGATTTGATAGAGTGGGCTTGGGCACATGGGCTTCAAATGGACGTTCGTGGTGGCATCGGTTTACCCACGGGGCCCATAATATATCAAATCGAAGCTGACTCCGAGGGCTACAGTGCGGGCTATAAAGCCCATCTATAACGATTTGTCTTTGGGCCAAAAAACCCATGTTTAGGCCTATGGATTTGATAGAGTGGGCTTGGGCACTTGGGCTTCAAATGGACGTTCGTGGAGGCATCGGTTGACCCACGGGGCCCATAATATATCAGATCGAAGCTGACTCAGAGGGCTACAGTACGGGCTCTAAAGCCCATCTATAGCGATTTGTCTTTGGGCCCAAAAACCCATGTTTAAGCCCATGGATTTGATAGAGTGGGCTTGGGCACTTGGGCTTCAAATGGACGTTCGTGGTGGCATCTGTTGACCCACGGGGCCCATAATATATCAAATCGAAGCTGACTCCGAGGGCTATAGTGCGGGCTATAAAGCCCATATAGCGATTTTTCTTTGGGCCCAAAAACCCATGTGTAGGCCCATTGATTTGATAGAGTGGGCTTGCGCACTTGGGCTTCAAATGGACGTTCGTGGTGGCATCGGTTGACCCATGGGGCCCATAATATATCAAATCGAAGCTGACTCCGAGGGCTACAGTGCGGGCTATAAAGCCCATCTGTAGTAATTTGTCTTTGGGCCCAAAAACCCATGTGTAGGCCCATGGATTTGATAGAGTGGGCTTGGGCACTTGGGCTTCAAATGGACGTTCGTGGGTGGCATCGGTTGACCCATGGGGCCCATAATATATCAAATCGAAGCTGACTCCGAGGGCTACAGTGCGGGCTATAAAGCCCATCTATAGCGATTTGTCTTTGGGCCCAAAAAACCCATGTGTAGGCCCATGGATTTGATAGAGTGGGCTTGCGCACTTGGGCTTCAAATGGACGTTCGTGGCGGCATCGGTTGACCCACGGGGCCCATAATATATCAAATCGAAGCTGACTCAGAGGGCTATAACGGGCTGCTACAAACTATGTCTGTAGCGGGCCGTCCTCGGGCCCAAATTCCTTTGTTTTGGGGCCCGAAAACCACTATTTTGGCCCATGGATTTGATTATGGGCTTGCGCACTTGGGCTTCAAATGGACGTTCGTGGCGGCATCGGTTGACCCACGGGGCCCATAATATATCAGATCGAAGCTGACTCAGAGGGCTATAACGGCCCGCTACAAACTATGTCTGTAGCAGGCCGTCCTCGGGCCCAAATTCCTTTGTTTTGGGGCCCGAAAACCACTATTTCGGCCCAAGGATTTGACTGTGGGCTTGCGCACTTGGGCTTCAAATGGACGTTCGTGGCGGCATCGATCGACCCACGGGGCCCATAATATATCAGAGCGAAGCTGACTCAGAGGGCTATAGTACGGGCTATAAGCCCATCAATAGCGATTTGGCTTTGGGCCCAAAAACCCATGTTTAGGCCCATTGATTTGAGAGAGTGGGCTTGGACACTTGGGCTTCAAATGGATGTTTGTGGCGGGCATCGATTGACCCACGGGGCCCATAATATATCAGATCGAAGCTGACTCAGAGGGCTACAGTGCGGGCTCTAAAGCCCATCTATAGCGATATGTCTTTGGGCCCAAAAACCCATGTTTAGGCCCATGGATTTGATAGAGTGGGCTTGGGCACTTGGGCTTCAAACGGACGTTCGTGGCGGCATCGGTTGACCCACGGGGCCCATAATATATCAGATCGAAGCTGACTCAGGGGGCTACAGTGCGAGCTCTAAAGCCCATCTATAGCGATTTATCTTTGGGCCCAGAAACCCATGTTTAGGCCCATGGATTTGATAGAGTGGGCTTGGGCACATGGGCTTCAAATGGACGTTCGTGGTGGCATCGGTTTACCCACGGGGCCCATAATATATCAAATCGAAGCTGACTCCGAGGGCTACAGTGCGGGCTATAAAGCCCATCTATAACGATTTGTCTTTGGGCCAAAAAACCCATGTTTAGGCCCATGGATTTGATAGAGTGGGCTTGGGCACTTGGGCTTCAAATGGACGTTCGTGGAGGCATCGGTTGACACACGGGGCCCATAATATATCAGATTGATGCTGACTCAGAGGGGTACAGTGCGGGCTCTAAAGCCCATCTATAGCGATTTGTCTCTGGGCCCAAAAACCCATGTTAGGCCCATGGATTTGATAGAGTGGGCTTGGGCACTTGGGCTTCAAGTGGACGTTCGTGGCGGCATCGGTTGACCCACGGGGGCCCATAATATATCAGATCGAAGCTGACTTAGAGGGCTACAGTACGGGCTCTAAAGCCCATCTATAGCGATTTGTCTTTGGGCCCAAAAACCATGTTTAAGCCCATGGATTTGATAGAGTGGGCTTGGGCACTTGGGCTTCAAATGGACGTTCGTGGTGGCATCTGTTGACCCACGGGGCCCATAATATATCAAATCGAAGCTGACACCGAGGGCTATAGTGCGGGCTATAAAGCCCATCTATAGCGATTTTTCTTTGGGCCCAAAAACCCATGTGTAGGCCCATGGATTTGATAGAGTGGGCTTGCGCACTTGGGCTTCAAATGGACGTTCGTGGCGGTATCGGTTGACCCACGAGGCCCATAATATATCAAATCGAAGCTGACTCAGAGGGCTACAGTACGGCTATAAAGCCCATCTGTAGCAATTTGTCTTTAGGCCCAAAAACCCATGTGTAGGCCCATGGATTTGATAGAGTGGGCTTGCGCACTTGGGCTTCAAATGGAAGTTCGTGGCGGCATCGGTTGACCCACGAGGCCCATAATATATCAAATCGAAGCTGACTCAGAGGGCTATAACGGGCCGCTACAAACTACATCTGTAGCAGGCCGTCCTCGTGCCCAAATTCCTTTGTTTTGGGGCCCGAAAACCACTATTTCGGCCCATGGATTTGATTGTGGGCTTGCGCACTTGGGCTTCAAATGGACGTTCGTGGGTGGCATCGGTCGACCCACGGGGCCCATAATATATCAGAGCGAAGCTGACTCAGAGGGCTACAGTGCGGGCTCTAAAGCCCATCTATTGAGATTTGTCTTTGGGCCCAAAAATCTATGTTTAGGCCCATGGATTTGATAGAGTGGGCTTGGGCACTTGGGCTTCAAATGGACATTCGTGGCGGCATCGGTTGACCCACGGGGCCCATAATATATCAGATCGAAGCTGACTCAGAGGGCTACAGTGCGGGCTCTAAAGCCCATCTATAGCGATTTGTCTTTGGGACCAAAAACCCATGTTTAGGCCCATGGATTTGATAGAGTGGGCTTGGGCACTTAGGCTTCAAATGGACGTTCGTGGCGGCATCGGTTGACCCACGGGGCCCATAATATATCAGATCGAAGCTGACTCAGAGGGTTACAGTGCGGGCTCTAAAGCCCATCTATAGCGATTTGTCTTTGGGCCCAAAAACCCATGTTGAGGCCCATGGATTTGATAGAGTGGGCTTGGGCACTTGGGCTTCAAATGGACGTTCGTGGTGGCATCGGTTGACCCATGGGGCCCATAATATATCAAATCGAAGCTGACTCCGAGGGCTACAGTGCGGGCTATAAAGCCCATCTATAGCGATTTGTCTTTGGGCCCAAAAACCCATGTGTAGGCCCATGGATTTGATAGAGTGGGCTTGCGCACTTGGGCTTCAAATGGACGTTCGTGGCGGCATCGGTTGACCCACGGGGCCCATAATATATCAAATCGAAGCTGACTCAGAGGGCTATAACGGGCTGCTACAAACTATGTCTGTAGCGGGCCGTCCTCGGGCCCAAATTCCTTTGTTTTGGGGCCCGAAAACCACTATTTTGGCCCATGGATTTGATTATGGGCTTGCGCACTTGGGCTTCAAATGGACGTTCGTGGCGGCATCGGTTGACCCACGGGGCCCATAATATATCAGATCGAAGCTGACTCAGAGGGCTATAACGGCCCGCTACAAACTATGTCTGTAGCAGGCCGTCCTCGGGCCCAAATTCCTTTGTTTTGGGGCCCGAAAACCACTATTTCGGCCCAAGGATTTGACTGTGGGCTTGCGCACTTGGGCTTCAAATGGACGTTCGTGGCGGCATCGATCGACCCACGGGGCCCATAATATATCAGAGCGAAGCTGACTCAGAGGGCTATAGTATGGGCTATAAAGCCCATCAATAGCGATTTGGCTTTGGGCCCAAAAACCCATGTTTAGGCCCATTGATTTGAGAGAGTGGGCTTGGACACTTGGGCTTCAAATGGATGTTCGTGGCGGCATCGATTGACCCACGGGGCCCATAATATATCAGATCGAAGTTGACTCAGAGGGCTACAGTGCGGGCTCTAAAGCCCATCTATAGCGATATGTCTTTGGGCCCAAAAACCCATGTTTAGGCCCATGGATTTGATAGAGTGGGCTTGGGCACTTGGGCTTCAAACGGACGTTCGTGGCGGCATCGGTTGACCCACGGGGCCCATAATATATCAGATCGAAGCTGACTCAGAGGGCTACAGTGCGGGCTCTAAAGCCCATCTATAGCGATTTGTCTTTGGGCCCAAAAACCCATGTTTAGGCCCATTGATTTGATAGAGTGGGCATGGTCACTTGGGCTTCAAATGGACGTTCGTGGCGGCATCGATTGACCCACGGGGCCCATAATATATCAAATCGAAGCTGACTCAGAGGGCTACAGTGCGGGCTCTAAAGCCCATCTGTAGCGATTTGTCTTTGGGCTCAAAAACCCATGTTTAGGCCCATGGATTTGATAGAGTGGGCTTGGGCACATGGGCTTCAAATGGACGTTCGTGGTGGCATCGGTTGACCCACGAGGCCCATAATATATCAAATCGAAGCTGACTCAGAGGGCTACAGTACGGGCTATAAAGCCCATCTATAGCGATTTGTCTCTGGGCCCAAAAACCCATGTTTAGGCCCATTGATTTGATAGAGTGGGCATGGGCACTTGGGCTTCAAATGGACGTTCGTGGCGGCATCGGTTGACCCACGGGGCCCATAATATATCAAATCGAAGCTGACTCAGAGGACTATAACAGTCCGCTATAAACTATGTCTGTAGCGGGCCATCCTCGGGCCCAAATTCCTTTGTTTTAGGGCCCGAAAACCACTATTTCGGGCCATGGATTTGATTATGGGCTTGCGCACTTGGGCTTCAAATGGACGTTCGTGGCGGCATCGGTTGACCCACGGGGCCCATAATATATCAGATCGAAGCTGAATCAGAGGGCTACAGTACGGGCTCTAAAGCCCATCTATAGCGATTTGTATTTGGGCCCAAAAACCCATGTTTAGGCCCATGGATTTGATAGAGTGGGCTTGGGCACTTGGGCTTCAAATGGACGTTCGTGGTGGCATCGGTTGACCCACGGGGCCCATAATATATCAGATCGAAGCTGACTCATAGGGCTACAGTGCGGGCTCTAAAGCCCATCTATAGCGATTTGTCTTTGGGCCCAAAAACCCACGTTTAGGCCCATGGATTTGATAGAGTGGGCTTGGGCACATGGGCTTCAAATGGACGTTCGTGGTGGCATCGGTTGACCCACGGGGCCCATAATATATCAAATCGAAGCTGACTCCGAGGGTTACAGTGCGGGCTATAAAGCCCATCTATAGCGATTTGTCTTTGGGCCCAAAAACCCATGTTTAGGTCCATTGATTTGACAGAGTGGGCTTGGGCACTTGGGCTTCAAATGGAAGTTCGTGGCGGCATCGGTTGACCCACGGGGTCCATAATATATCAGATCGAAGCTGACTCAGAGGGCTACAGTGCGGGCTCTAAAGCCCATCTATAGCGATATGTCTTTGGGCCCAAAAACCCATGTTTAGGCCCATGGATTTTATAGAGTGGGCTTGGGCACTTGGGCTTCAAACGGACGTTCGTGGCGGCATCGGTTGACCCACGGGGCCCATAATATATCAGATCGAAGCTTACTCAGAGGGCTATAGTGCGGGCTCTAAAGCCCATCTATAGCGATTTGTCTTTGGGCCCAAAAACCCATGTTTAGGCCCATGGATTTGATAGAGTGGGCTTGGGCACTTGGGCTTCAAATGGACGTTCGTGGTGGCATCGGTTGACCCACGGGGCCCATAATATATCAAATCGAAGCCGACTCCGGGGGCTACAGTGCAGGCTATAAAGCCCATCTATAGCGATTTGTCTTTGGGCCCAAAAACCCATGTGTAGCCCCATTGATTTGATAGAGTGGGCTTGGGCACTTGGGCTTCAAATGGACGTTCGTGGCGGCATCGGTTGACCCACGGGGCCCATAATATATCAGATCGAAGCTGACTCAGAGGGCTACAGTGCGGGCTCTAAAGGCCATCTATAGCGATATGTCTTTGGGTCCAAAAACCCATGTTTAGGCCCATGGATTTGATAGAGTGGGCTTGGGCACTTGGGCTTTAAATGGACGTTCGTGGTGGCATCGGTTGACCCACGGGGCCCATAATATATCAAATCGAAGCTGACTCCGAGGGCTACAGTGCGGGCTATAAAGCCCATCTATAGCGATTTGTCTTTGTGCCCAAAAACCCATGTGTAGGCCGATGGATTTGATAGAGTGGACTTGGGCACTTGGGCTTCGAATGGATGTTCGTGGCGGCATCGGTTGACCCACGGGGCCCATAATATATCAAATCGAAGCTGAATCAAAGGGGTATAATAGGCCGCTACAACTACATCTGTAGCGGGCCGTGCTCGGGCCCAAATTCCTTTGTTTTGGGGCCCGAAAACCACTATTTCGGCCCATGGATTTGATTGTGGGCTTATGCACTTGGGCTTCAAATGGACGTTCATGGCGGCATCGGTTGACCCACGAGGCCCATTATATATCAGATCGAAGCTGACTCAGAGGGATACAGTGCGGGCTCTAAAGCCCATCTATAGAGATTTGTCTTTGGGCCCAAAAACCCATGTTTAGGCCCACGAATTTGATGGAGTGGGCTTGCGCACTTGGGCTTCAATTGGACGTTCGTGGCGGCATCGGTTGACCCACGGGGCCCATAATATATCAGATCGAAGCTGACTCAGAGGGCTACAGTGCGGGCTCTAAAGCCCATCTATAGCGATTTGTCTTTGGGCCCAAAAACCCATGTTTAGGCCCATGGATTTGATAGAGTGGGCTTGGGCACTTGGGCTTCAAATGGACGTTCGTGGTGGCATCGGTTGACCCACGAGGCCCATAATATATCAAATCGAAGCTGACTCCGAGGGCTACAGTACGGGCTATAAATCCCATCTATAGCGATTTGTCTTTGGGGCCAAAAACCCATGTGCAAGCCCATGGATTTGATGGAGTGGGCTTGCGCACTTGGGCTTCAAATGGACGTTCGTGGCGGCATCGGTTGATCCACGGGGCCCATAATATATCAAATTGAAGCTGACTCAGAGGGCTATAACGGTCGGCTACAACTTCATCTGTAGCGGGCCGTCCTAGGGCCCAAATTCCTTTGTTTTGGGGCCCGAAAACCACTATTTCGACCCATGGATTTGATTGTGGGCTTGTGCACTTGGGCTTCAAATGGACATTCGTGGCGGCATCGGTTGACCCACAGGGCCCATAATATATCAGATCGAAGCTGACTCAGAGGGCTACAATGCGAGCTCTAAAGCCCATCTATAGAGATTTGTCATTGGGCCCAGAAACCCATGTTTAGGCCTATGGATTTGATAGAGTGGGCTTGCGCACTTGGGCTTCAAATGGACGTTCGTTGCGGCATCGGTTGACCCACGGGGCCCATAATATATCAGATCGAAGCTGACTCAGAGGGCTACGGTGCGGGCTCTGAAGCCCATCTATAGCGATTTGTCTTTGGGCCCAAAAACCCATGTGTAGGCCCATGGATTTGATAGAGTGGGCTTGCGCACTTAGGCTTCAAATGGACGTTCGTGGCGGCATCGGTTGACCCACGGAGCCCATAATATATCAGATCGAAGCTGACTCAGAGGGCTATAACGGGCCGCTACAAACTACATCATTAGCAGGCCGTCCTCGGGCCCAAATTCCTTTGTTTTGGGGCCCAAAAACTACTATTTCGGCCCATGGATTTGACTGTGGGCTTACGTACTTGGGCTTCAAATGGACATTCGTGGTGGCATCGATCGACCCACGGGGCCCATAATATATCAGAGCGAAGCTGACTCAGAGGGCTACAGTACGGTCTCTAAAGCCCATCTATTGAGATTTGTCTTTGGGCCTAAAAACCCATGTTTAGGCCCATGGATTTGATAGAGTGGGCTTGGGCACTTGGGCTTTAAATGGACGTTCGTGGTGGCATCGGTTGACCCACGGGGCCCATAATATATCAAATCGAAGCTGACTCCGATGGCTACAGTGCGGGCTATAAAGCCCATCTATAGCGATTTGTCTTTGGGCCCAAAAACCCATGTGTAGGCCGATGGATTTGATAGAGTGGGCTTGGGTACTTGGGCTTCAAATGGATGTTCGTGGCGGCATCGGTTGACCCACGGGGCCCATAATATATCAGATCGAAGCTGAATCAAAGGGGTATAATAGGCCGCTACAACTACATCTGTAGCGGGCCGTCCTCGGGCCCAAATTCCTTTGTTTTGGGGCCCGAAAACCACTATTTCGGCCCATGGATTTGATTGTGGGCTTATGCACTTGGGCTTCAAATGGACGTTCATGGCGGCATCGGTTGACCCACGAGGCCCATTATATATCAGATCGAAGCTGACTCAGAGGGATACAGTGCGGGCTCTAAAGCCCATCTATAGAGATTTGTCTTTGGGCCCAAAAACCCATGTTTAGGCCCACGAATTTGATGGAGTGGGCTTGCGCACTTGGGCTTCAATTGGACGTTCGTGGCGGCATCGGTTGACCCACGGGGCCCATAATATATCAGATCGAAGCTGACTCAGAGGGCTACAGTGCGGGCTCTAAAGCCCATCTATAGCGATTTGTCTTTGGGCCCAAAAACCCATGTTTAGGCCCATTGATTTGATAGAGTGGGCATGGTCACTTGGGCTTCAAATGGACGTTCGTGGCGGCATCGATTGACCCACGGGGCCCATAATATATCAGATCGAAGCTGACTCAGAGGGCTACAGTGCGGGCTCTAAAGCCCATCTGTAGCGATTTGTCTTTGGGTCCAAAAACCCATGTTTAGGCCCATGGATTTGATAGAGTGGGCTTGGGCACTTGGGCTTTAAATGGACGTTCGTGGTGGCATCGGTTGACCCACGGGGCCCATAATATATCAAATCGAAGCTGACTCCGAGGGCTACAGTGCGGGCTATAAAGCCCATCTATAGCGATTTGTCTTTGTGCACAAAAACCCATGTGTAGGCCGATGGATTTGATAGAGTGGACTTGGGCACTTGGGCTTCGAATGGATGTTCGTGGCGGCATCGGTTGACCCACGGGGCCCATAATATATCAAATCGAAGCTGAATCAAAGGGGTATAATAGGCCGCTACAACTACATCTGTAGCGGGCCGTGCTCGGGCCCAAATTCCTTTGTTTTGGGGCCCGAAAACCACTATTTCGGCCCATGGATTTGATTGTGGGCTTATGCACTTGGGCTTCAAATGGACGTTCATGGCGGCATCGGTTGACCCACGAGGCCCATTATATATCAGATCGAAGCTGACTCAGAGGGATACAGTGCGGGCTCTAAAGCCCATCTATAGAGATTTGTCTTTGGGCCCAAAAACCCATGTTTAGGCCCACGAATTTGATGGAGTGGGCTTGCGCACTTGGGCTTCAATTGGACGTTCGTGGCGGCATCGGTTGACCCACGGGGCCCATAATATATCAGATCGAAGCTGACTCAGAGGGCTACAGTGCGGGCTCTAAAGCCCATCTATAGCGATTTGTCTTTGGGCCCAAAAAACCCATGTTTAGGCCCATGGATTTGATAGAGTGGGCTTGGGCACTTGGGCTTCAAATGGACGTTCGTGGTGGCATCGGTTGACCCACGGGGCCCATAATATATCAAATCGAAGCTGACTCCGAGGGCTACAGTACGGGCTATAAAGCCCATCTATAGCGATTTGTCTTTGGGGCCAAAAACAATGTGCAAGCCCATGGATTTGATAGAGTGGGCTTGCGCACTTGGGCTTCAAATGGACGTTCGTGGCGGCATCGGTTGATCCACGGGGCCCATAATATATCAAATTGAAGCTGACTCAGAGCGCTATAACGGTCCGCTACAACTTCATCTGTAGCGGGCCGTCCTAGGGCCCAAATTCCTTTGTTTTGGGGCCCGAAAACCACTATTTCGACCCATGGATTTGATTGTGGGCTTGTGCACTTGGGCTTCAAATGGACATTCGTGGCCGGCATCGGGTTGACCCACGGGGCCCATAATATATCAGATCGAAGCTGACTCAGAGGGGCTACAATGCGAGCTCTAAAGCCCATCTATAGAGATTTGTCATTGGGCCCAGAAACCCATGTTTAGGCCCATGGATTTGATAGAGTGGGCTTGCGCACTTGGGCTTCAAATGGACGTTCGTGGTGGCATCGGTTGACCCACGGGGCCCATAATATATCAAATCCAAGCTGACTCCAAGGGGCTACAGTACGGGCTATAAAGCCATCTATAGCGATTTGTCTTGGGGCCAAAAACCCATGTGCAAGCCCATGGATTTGATAGAGTTTGCTTGGGCACATGGGCTTCAAATGGACATTCGTGGTGGCATCGGTTGACCCACGTGGGCCCATAATATATCAAATCGAAGCTGACTCCGAGGGCTACAGTGCGGGCTATAAAGCCCATCTATAGCGATTTGTCTCTGGGCCCAAAACCCATGTTTAGGCCCATTGATTTGATAGAGTGGGCATGGTCACTTGGGCTTCAAATGGACGTTCGTGGCGGCATCGATTGACCCACGGGGCCCATAATATATCAGATCGAAGCTGACTCAGAGGGCTACAGTGCGGGCTCTAAAGCCCATCTGTAGCGATTTGTCTTTGGGCTCAAAAACCCATGTTTAGGCCCATGGATTTGATAGAGTGGGCTTGGGCACATGGGCTTCAAATGGACGTTCGTGGTGGCATCGGTTGACCCACGAGGCCCATAATATATCAAATCGAAGCTGACTCAGAGGGCTACAGTACGGGCTATAAAGCCCATCTATAGCGATTTGTCTCTGGGCCCAAAAACCCATATTTAGGCCCATTGATTTGATAGAGTGGGCATGGGCACTTGGGCTTCAAATGGACGTTCGTGGCGGCATCGGTTGACCCACGGGGCCCATAATATATCAAATCGAAGCTGACTCAGAGGACTATAATAGTCCGCTATAAACTATGTCTGTAGCGGGCCATCCTCGGGCCCAAATTCCTTTGTTTTAGGGCCCGAAAACCACTATTTCGGCCCATGGATTTGATTATGGGCTTGCGCACTTGGGCTTCAAATGGACGTTCGTGGCGGCATCGGTTGACCCACGGGGCCCATAATATATCAGATCGAAGCTGAATCAGAGGGCTACAGTACGGGCTCTAAAGCCCATCTATAGCGATTTGTATTTGGGCCCAAAAACCCATGTTTAAGCCCATGGATTTGATAGAGTGGGCTTGGGCACTTGGGCTTCAAATGGACGTTCATGGTGGCATCGGTTGACCCACGGGGCCCATAATATATCAGATCGAAGCTGACTCATAGGGCTACAGTGCGGGCTCTAAAGCCCATCTATAGCGATTTGTCTTTGGGCCCAAAAACCCACGTTTAGGCCCATGGATTTGATAGAGTGGGCTTGGGCACATGGGCTTCAAATGGACGTTCGTGGTGGCATTGGTTGACCCACGGGGCCCATAATATATCAAATCGAAGCTGACTCCGAGGGTTACGGTGCGGGCTATAAAGCCCATCTATAGCGATTTGTCTTTGGGCCCAAAAACCCATGTTTAGGTCCATTGATTTGACAGAGTGGGCTTGGGCACTTGGGCTTCAAATGGAAGTTCGTGGCGGCATCGGTTGACCCACGGGGTCCATAATATATCAGATCGAAGCTGACTCAGAGGGCTACAGTGCGGGCTCTAAAGCCCATCTATAGCGATATGTCTTTGGGCCCAAAAACCCATGTTTAGGCCCATGGATTTTATAGAGTGGGCTTGGGCACTTGGGCTTCAAACGGACGTTCGTGGCGGCATCGGTTGACCCACGGGGCCCATAATATATCAGATCGAAGCTTACTCAGAGGGCTATAGTGCGGGCTCTAAAGCCCATCTATAGCGATTTGTCTTTGGGCCCAAAAAACCATGTTTAGGCCCATGGATTTGATAGAGTGGGCTTGGGCACTTGGGCTTCAAATGGACGTTCGTGGTGGCATCGGTTGACCCACGGGGCCCATAATATATCAAATCGAAGCCGACTCCGGGGGCTACAGTGCAGGCTATAAAGCCCATCTATAGCGATTTGTCTTTGGGCCCAAAAACCCATGTGTAGCCCCATTGATTTGATAGAGTGGGCTTGGGCACTTGGGCTTCAAATGGACGTTCGTGGCGGCATCGGTTGACCCACGGGGCCCATAATATATCAGATCGAAGCTGACTCAGAGGGCTACAGTGCGGGCTCTAAAGGCCATTTATAGCGATATGTCTTTGGGCCCAAAAACCCATGTTTAGGCCCATGGATTTGATAGAGTGGGCTTGCGCACTTAGGCTTCAAATGGACGTTCGTAGGTGGCATCGGTTGACCCATGGGGCCCATAATATATCAGATCGAAGCTGACTCAGAGGGCTACAGTGCGGGCTCTAAAGCCCATCTATAGCGATTTGTCTTTGGGCCCAAAAACCCATGTTTAGGCCCATGGATTTGATAAAGTGGGCTTGGGCACATGGGCTTCAAATGGACGTTCGTGGTGGCATCGGTTGACCCACGGGGCCCATAATATATCAAATCGAAGCTGACTCCGAGGGCTACAGTATGGGCCATAAAGCCCATCTATAGCGATTTGTCTTTGGGCCCAAAAACCCATGTTTGGGCCCATTGATTTGATAGAGTGGGCTTGGGCACTTGGGCTTCAAATGGACGTTCGTGGCGGCATCGGTTGACCCACGGGGCCCATAATATATCAGCTCGAAGCTGACTCAGAGGGCTACAGTGCGGGCTCTAAAGCCCATCTATAGCGATATATCTTTGGGCCCAAAAACCCATGTTTAGGCCCACGGATTTGATAGAGTGGGCTTGGGCACTTGGGCTTCAAACAGACGTTCGTGGCGGCATCGGTTGACCCACGGGGCCTATAATATATCAGATCGAAGCTGACTCAGAGGGCTACAGTGCGGTCTCTAAAGCCCATCCATAGCGATTTGTCCTTGGGCCCAAAAACCCATGTTTAGGCCCATGGATTTGATAGAGTGGGCTTGGGCACTTGGGCTTCAAATGGACGTTCGTGGTGGCATCGGTTGACCCACGGGGCCCCATAATATATGAAATCGAAGCTGACTCCGAGGGGTACAGTGCGGGCTATAAAGCCCATCTATAGCGATTTGTCTTTGGGCCCAAAAACCCATGTGTAGGCCCATGGATTTGATAGAGTGGGCTTGGGGACTTGGGCTTCAAATGGACGTTCGTGGCGGCATCGGTTGACCCACGGGGCCCATAATATATCAGATCGAAGCTGACTCAGAGGGCTACAGTACGGACTCTAAAACCCATCTATAGCGATATTTCTTTGGGCCCAAAAACCCATGTTTAGGCCCATGGATTTGATAGAGTGGGCTTGGGCACTTGGGCTTTAAACGGACGTTCGCGGCGGCATCGGTTGACCCACGGGGCCCATAATATATCAGATCGAAGCTGACTCAGAGGGCTACAGTACGGGCTCTAAAGCCCATCTATAGCGATTTGTCTTTGGGCCCAAAAATCCATGTTTAGGCCCATGGATTTGATAGAGTGGGCTTGGGCACTTGGGCTTCAAATGGACGTTCGTGGTGGCTTCGGTTGACCCACGGGGCCCATAATATATCAAATCGAAGCTGACTCCGAGGGCTACAGTGCGGGCTATAAATCCCATCTATAGTGATTTGTCTTTGGGCCCAAAAACCCATGTATAGGCCCATGGATTTGATAGAGTGGGCTTGCGCACTTGGGCTTCAAATGGACGTTCGTGGCGGCATCGGTTGAACCACGGGGCCCATAATATATCAAATCGAAGTTGACTCAGAGGGCTATAACGGGGCGCTACAACTATGTTTGTAGCGGGCCGTCCTCGGGCCCAAATTCCTTTGTTTTGGGGCCCGAAAACCACTATTTCGGCCCATGGATTTGATTGTGGGCTTGTGCACTTGGGCTTCAAAAGGACGTTCGTGGCGGCATCGGTTGACCCACGGGGCCCATAATATATCAGATCGAAGCTAACTCAGAGGGATACAGTGCGGGCTCTAAAGCCCATCTATAGAGATTTGTCTTTGGGCCCAAAAACCCATGTTTAGGCCCATGGATTTGATAGAGTGGGCTTGCGCACTTAGGCTTCAAATGGACGTTCGTGGTGGCATCGGTTGACCCATGGGGCCCATAATATATCAGATCGAAGCTGACTCAGAGGGCTATAGTGCGGGCTCTAAAGCCCATCTATAGCGATTTGTCTTTGGGCCCAAAAACCCATGTTTAGGCCCATGGATTTGATAGAGTGGGCTTGGGCACATGGGCTTCAAATGGACGTTCGTGGTGGCATCGGTTGACCCACGGGGCCCATAATATATCAAATCGAAGCTGACTCCGAGGGCTACAGTATGGGCTATAAAGCCCATCTATAGCGATTTGTCTTTGGGCCCAAAAACCCATGTTTGGGCCCATTGATTTGATAGAGTGGGCTTGGGCACTTGGGCTTCAAATGGACGTTCGTGGCGGAATCGGTTGACCCACGGGGCCCATAATATATCAGATCGAAGCTGACTCAGAGGGCTACAGTGCGGGCTCTAAAGCCCATCTATAGCGATATGTCTTTGGGCCCAAAAACCCATGTTTAGGCCCACAGATTTGATAGAGTGGGCTTGGGCACTTGGGCTTCAAACAGACGTTCGTGGCGGCATCGGTTGACCCACGGGGCCCATAATATATCAGATCGAAGCTGACTCAGAGGGCTACAGTGCGGTCTCTAAAGCCCATCCATAGCGATTTGTCCTTGGGCCCAAAAACCCATGTTTAGGCCCATGGATTTGATAGAGTGGGCTTGGGCACTTGGGCTTCAAATGGACGTTCGTGGTGGCATCGGTTGACCCACGGGGCCCATAATATATGAAATCGAAGCTGACTCCGAGGGGTACAGTGCGGGCTATAAAGCCCATCTATAGCGATTTGTCTTTGGGCCCAAAAACCCATGTGTAGGCCCATGGATTTGATAGAGTGGGCTTGGGGACTTGGGCTTCAAATGGACGTTCGTGGCGGCATCGGTTGACCCACGGGGCCCATAATATATCAGATCGAAGCTGACTCAGAGGGCTACAGTACGGACTCTAAAACCCATCTATAGCGATATTTCTTTGGGCCCAAAAACCCATGTTTAGGCCCATGGATTTGATAGAGTGGGCTTCGGCACTTGGGCTTTAAACGGACGTTCGCGACGGCATCGGTTGACCCACGGGGCCCATAATATATCAGATCGAAGCTGACTCAGAGGGCTACAGTGCGGGCTCTAAAGCCCATCTATAGCGATTTGTCTTTGGGCCCAAAAATCCATGTTTAGGCCCATGGATTTGATAGAGTGGGCTTGGGCACTTGGGCTTCAAATGGACGTTCGTGGTGGCTTCGGTTGACCCACGGGGCCCATAATATATCAAATCGAAGCTGACTCCGAGGGCTACAGTGCGGGCTATAAAGCCCATCTATAGCGATTTGTCTTTGGGCCCAAAAACCCATGTATAGGCCCATGGATTTGATAGAGTGGACTTGCGCACTTGGGCTTCAAATGGACGTTCGTGGCGGCATCGGTTGAACCACGGGGCCCATAATATATCAAATCGAAGTTGACTCAGAGGGCTATAACGGGGCGCTACAACTATGTCTGTAGCGGGCCGTCCTCGGGCCCAAATTCCTTTGTTTTAGGGCCCGGAAAACCACTATTTCGGCCCATGGATTTGATTGTGGGCTTGTGCACTTGGGCTTCAAAAGGACGTTCGTGGTGGCATCGGTTGACCCACGGGGCCCATAATATATCAGATCGAAGCTAACTCAGAGGGATACAGTGCGGGCTCTAAAGCCCATCTATAGAGATTTGTCTTTGGGCCCAAAAACCCATGTTTAGGCCCATGGATTTGATAGAGTGGGCTTGGGCACTTGGGCTTCAAATGGAAGTTCGTGGCGGCATCGGTTGACCCACGGGGCCCATAATATATCAGATCGAAGCTGACTCAGAGGGCTATAGTGCGGGCTCTAAAGCCCATCTATAGCGATTTGTCTTTGGGCCCAAAAACCCATGTTTAGGCCCATGGATTTGATAGAGTGGGCTTGGGCACTTGGGCTTCAAATGGACGTTCGTGGCGGCATTGGTTGACCCACGGGGCCCATAATATATCAAATCGAAGCTGACACCGAGGGCTACAGTACGGGCTATAAAGCCCATCTATAGCGATTTGTCTTTGGGGCCAAAAACCCATGTGTAAGCCCATGGATTTGATAGTGTGGGCTTGCGCACTTGGGCTTCAAAAGGACGTTCGTGGCGGCATCGGTTGACCCACGGGGCCCATAATATATCAGATCGAAGCTGACTCAGAGGGCTACATTACGGGCTCTAAAGCCCATCTATAGCGATTTGCCTTTGGGCCCAAAAACCCATGTTTAGGCCCATGGATTTGATAGAGTGGGCTTGCGCACTTGGGCTTCAAATGGACGTTCGTGGTGGCATCGGTTGACCCATGGGGCCCATAATATATCAGATCGAAGCTGACTCAGAGGGCTACAGTGCGGGCTCTAAAGCCCATCTATAGCGATTTGTCTTTGGGCCCAAAAACCCATGTTTAGGCCCATGGATTTGATAGAGTGGGCTTGGGCACATGGGCTTCAAATGGACGTTCGTGGTGGCATCGGTTGACCCACGGGGCCCATAATATATCAAATCGAAGCTGACTCCGAGGGCTATAGTATAGGCTATAAACCCCATCTATAGCGATTTGTCTTTGGGCCCAAAAGCCCATGTTTGGGCCCATTGATTTGATAGAGTGGGCTTGGGCACTTGGGCTTCAAATGGACGTTCGTGGCGGCATCGGTTGACCCACGGGGCACATAATATATCAGATCGAAGCTGACTCAGAGGGCTACAGTGCGGGCTCTAAAGCCCATCTATAGCGATATGTCTTTGGGCCCAAAAACCCATGTTTAGGCCCATGGATTTGATAGAGTGGGCTTGGGCACTTGGGCTTCAAACAGACGTTCCTAATATATCAGACGTTCCTAACAGACGTTTCTATGGCGGCATCGGTTGACCCACGGGGCCCATAATATATCAGATTGAAGCTGACTCAGAGGGCTACAGTGCGGTCTCTAAAGCCCATCCATAGCGATTTGTCTTTGGGCCCAAAAACCCATGTTTAGGCCCATGGATTTGATAGAGTGGGCTTGGGCACTTGGGCTTCAAATGGACGTTCGTGGTGGCATCGGTTGACCCACGGGGCCCATAATATATCAAATCGAAGCTGACTCCGAGGAGTACAGTGCGGGCTATAAAGCCCATCTATAGCGATTTGTCTTTGGGCCCAAAAACCCATGTGTAGGCCCATGGATTTGATAGAGTGGGCTTGGGGACTTGGGCTTCAAATGGACGTTCGTGGCGGCATCGGTTGACCCACGGGGCCCATAATATATCAGATCGAAGCTGACTCAGAGGGCTACAGTACGGACTCTAAAACCCATCTATAGCGATATGTCTTTGGGCCCAAAAACCCATGTTTAGGCCCATGGATTTGATAGAGTGGGCTTGGGCACTTGGGCTTTAAACGGACGTTCGCGGCGGCATCGGTTGACCCACGGGGCCCATAATATATCAGATCGAAGCTGACTCAGAGGGCTACAGTGCGGGCTCTAAAGCCCATCTATAGCGATTTGTCTTTGGGCCCAAAAATCCATGTTTAGGCCCATGGATTTGATAGAGTGGGCTTGGGCACTTGGGCTTCAAATGGACGTTCGTGGTGGCTTCGGTTGACCCACGGGGCCCATAATATATCAAATCGAAGCTGACTCCGAGGGCTACAGTGCGGGCTATAAACCCCATCTATAGCGATTTGTCTTTGGGCCCAAAAACCCATGTATAGGCCCATGGATTTGATAGAGTGGGCTTGCGCACTTGGGCTTCAAATGGACGTTCGTGGCGGCATCGGTTGACCCACGGGGCCCATAATATATCAAATCGAAGTTGACTCAGAGGGCTATAACGGGGCGCTACAACTATGTTTGTAGCGGGCCGTCCTCGGGCCCAAATTCCTTTGTTTTGGGGCCCGAAAACCACTATTTCGGCCCATGGATTTGATTGTGGGCTTGTGCACTTGGGCTTCAAAAGGACGTTCGTGGCGGCATCGGTTGACCCACGGGGCCCATAATATATCAGATCGAAGCTAACTCAGAGGGATACAGTGCGGGCTCTAAAGCCCATCTATAGAGATTTGTCTTTGGGCCCAAAAACCCATGTTTAGGCCCATGGATTTGATAGAGTGGGCTTGCGCACTTCAGCTTCAAATGGACGTTCGTGGCGGCATCGGTTGACCCACGGGGCCTATAATATATCAAATCGAAGCTGACTCAGAGAGCTACAGTGCGGGCTCTAAAGCCCATCTATAGCGATTTGTCTTTGGGCCCAAAAACCCATGTGTAGGCCCATGGATTTGATAGAGTGGGCTTGCGCACTTAGGCTTCAAATGGACGTTCGTGGCGGCATCGGTTGACCCACGGGGCCCATAATATATCAAATCGAAGCTGACTCATAGGGCTATAATAAGTCGCTTCGAACCGTGTCTATAGCAGGTCGTCCTCGGGCCCAAATTCCTTTGTTTTGGGGCCCGAAAACCACTATTTCGGCCCATGGATTTGATTGTGGGCTTGCGCACTTGGGCTTCAAATGGACGTTCGTGGCGGCATCGGTTGACCCACGGGGCCCATAATATATCAAATCGAAGTTGACTCAGAGGGCTATAACGGGGCGCTACAACTATGTTTGTAGCGGGCCGTCCTCGGGCCCAAATTCCTTTGTTTTGGGGCCCGAAAACCACTATTTCGGCCCATGGATTTGATTGTGGGCTTGTGCACTTGGGCTTCAAAAGGACGTTCGTGGCGGCATCGGTTGACCCACGGGGCCCATAATATATCAGATCGAAGCTAACTCAGAGGGATACAGTGCGGGCTCTAAAGCCCATCTATAGAGATTTGTCTTTGGGCCCAAAAACCCATGTTTAGGCCCATGGATTTGATAGAGTGGGCTTGCGCACTTCAGCTTCAAATGGACGTTCGTGGCGGCATCGGTTGACCCACGGGGCCTATAATATATCAAATCGAAGCTGACTCAGAGAGCTACAGTGCGGGCTCTAAAGCCCATCTATAGCGATTTGTCTTTGGGCCCAAAAACCCATGTGTAGGCCCATGGATTTGATAGAGTGGGCTTGCGCACTTAGGCTTCAAATGGACGTTCGTGGCGGCATCGGTTGACCCACGGGGCCCATAATATATCAAATCGAAGCTGACTCATAGGGCTATAATAAGTCGCTTCGAACCGTGTCTATAGCAGGTCGTCCTCGGGCCCAAATTCCTTTGTTTTGGGGCCCGAAAACCACTATTTCGGCCCATGGATTTGATTGTGGGCTTGCGCACTTGGGCTTCAAATGGACGTTCGTGGCGGCATCGGTCGACCCACGGGGCCCATAATATATCAGAGCGAAGCTGACTCAAAGGGCTACAGTGCGGGCTCTAAAGCCCATCTATTGAGATTTGTCTTTGGGCCCAAAAACCCATGTTTAGGCCCATGGATTTGATAGAGTGGGCTTGGGCACTTGGGCTTCAAATGGAAGTTCGTGGCGGCATCGGTTGACCCACGGGGCCCATAATATATCAGATCGAAGCTGACTCAGAGGGCTATAGTACAGGCTCTAAAGCCCATTCTATAGCGATTTGTCTTTGGGCCCAAAAACCCATGTTTAGGCCCATGGATTTGATAGAGTGGGCTTGGGCACTTGGGCTTCAAATGGACGTTCGTGGCGGCATTGGTTGACCCACGGGGCCCATAATATATCAAATCGAAGCTGACACCGAGGGCTACAGTGCGGGCTATAAAGCCCATCTATAGCGATTTGTCTTTGGGGCCAAAAACCCATGTGTAAGCCCATGGATTTGATAGTGTGGGCTTGCGCACTTGGGCTTCAAATGGACGTTCGTGGCGGCATCGGTTGACCCACGGGGCCCATAATATATCAGATCGAAGCTGACTCAGAGGGCTACAGTACGGGCTCTAAATCCCATCTATAGCGATTTGCCTTTGGGCCCAAAAACCCATGTTTAGGCCCATGGATTTGATAGAGTGGGCTTGCGCACTTGGGCTTCAAATGGACGTTCGTGGTGGCATCGATTGACCCACGGGGCCAATAATATATCAGATCGAAGCTGACTCAGAGGGCTACAGTGCGGGCTCTAAAGCCCATCTATAGCGATATGTCTTTGGGCCCAAAAACCCATGTTTAGGCCCATGGATTTGATAGAGTGGGCTTGGGCACTTGGGCTTCAAACAGACGTTCGTGGCGGCATCGGTTGACCCACGGGGCCCATAATATATCAGATCGAAGCTGACTCAGAGGGCTACAGTGCGGTCTCTAAAGCCCATCTATAGCGATATGTCTTTGGGCCCAAAAACCCATGTTTAGGCCCATGGATTTGATAGAGTGGGCTTGGGCACTTGGGCTTCAAACAGACGTTCGTGGCGGCATCGGTTGACCCACGGGGCCCATAATATATCAGATCAAAGCTGACTCAGAGGGCTACAGTGTGGTCTCAAAAGCCCATCTATAGCGATTTGTCTTTGGGCCCAAAAACCCATGTTTAGGCCCATGGATTTGATAGAGTGGGCTTGGGCACTTGGGCTTCAAATGGACGTTCGTGGTGGCATCGGTTGACCCACGGGGCCCATAATATATCAAATCGAAGCTAACTCCGAGGGGTACAGTGCGGCCTATAAAGCCCATCTATAGCGATTTGTCTTTGGGCCCAAAAACCCATATGTAGGCCCATGGATTTGATAGAGTGGGCTTGGGCACTTGGGCTTCAAATGGACGTTCGTGGCGGCATCGGTTGACCCACTGGGCCCATAATATATCAAATCGAAGCTGACTCAAAGGGCTATAACGGGCCGCTACAACTACATCTGTAGCGGGCCGTCCTCGGGCCCAAATTCCTTTGTTTTGGGGCCCGAAAACCACTATTTCGGCCCATGGATTTGATTGTGGGCTTATGCACTTGGGTTTCAAATGGACGTTCATGGCGGCATCGGTTGACCCACGGGGCCCATAATATATCAGATCGAAGCTGACTCAGAGGGATACAGTGCGGGCTCTAAAGCCCATCTATAGAGATTTGTCTTTGGGCCCAAAAACCCGTGTTTAGGCCTATGGATTTGATAGAGTGGGCTTGCACACTTAGGCCTCAAATGGACGTTTGTGGCGGCATCGGTTGACCCACGGGGCCCATAATATATCAGATCGAAGCTGACTCAGAGGGCTACAGTGCGGGCTTTAAAGCCCATCTATAGCGATTTGTCTTTGGGCCCAAAAACCCATGTTTAGGCCCATGGATTTGATAGAGTGGGCTTGGGCACTTGGGCTTCAAATGGACGTTCATGGTGGAATCGGTTGACCCACGGGGCCCATAATATATCAAATCGAAGCTGACTCTGAGGGCTACAGTACGGGCTATAAAGCCCATCTATAGCGATTTGTCTTTAGGGCCAAAAACCCATGTGTAAGCCCATGGATTTGATAGAGTGGGCTTGCGCACTTGGGCTTCAAATGGACGTTCGTGGCGGCATCGGTTGACCCACGGGGCCCATAATATATCAAATTGAAGCTGACTCAGAGGGCTATAACGGTCAACTACAACTGCGTCTGTAGCGGGCCGTCCTAGGGCCCAAATTCCTTTGTTTTGGGGCCCGAAAACCACTATTTCGACCCATGGATTTGATTGTGGGCTTGTGCACTTGGGCTTCAAATGGACGTTCGTGGCGGCATCGGTTGACCCACGGGGCCCATAATATATCAGATCAAAGCTGACTCAGAGGGCTACAATGCGGGCTCTAAAGCCCATCTATAGAGATTTGTCTTTGGGCCCAAAAACCCATGTTTAGGCCCATGGATTTGATAGGGTGGGCTTGCGCACTTGGGCTTCAAATGGACGTTCGTGGCGGCATCGGTTGACCCACGGGGCCCATAATATATCAGCTCGAAGCTGACTCAGAGGCTACAGTGAGGGCTCTAAAGCCCATCTATAGCGATTTGTCTTTGGGCCCAAAAACCCATGTGTAAGCCCATGGATTTGATAGAGTGGGCTTGCGCACTTGGGCTTCAAATGGACGTTCGTGGTGGTATCGGTTGACCCACAGGGCCCATAATATATAAAATCGAAGCTGACTCAGAGGGCTATAACAAGCCGCTTTGAACCGTGTCTGTAGCAGGTCATCCTCGGGCCCAAATTCCTTTGTTTTGGGGCCCGAAAACAACTATTTCGGCCCATGGATTTGATTGTGGGCTTGCGCACTTGGGCTTCAAATGGACGTTCGTGGCGGCATCGGTCGACCCACGGGGCCCATAATATATCAGAGCGAAGCTGACTCAAAGGGCTACAGTGCGGGCTCTAAAGCCCATCTATTGAGATTTGTCTTTGGGCCCAAAAACCCATGTTTAGGCCCATGGATTTGATAGAGTGGGCTTGGGCACTTGGGCTTCAAATGGAAGTTCATGGCGGCATCGGTTGACCCACGGGGCCCATAATATATCAGATCGAAGCTGACTCAGAGGGCTATAGTGCGGGCTCTAAAGCCCATCTATAGCGATTTGTCTTTGGGCCCAAAAACCCATGTTTAGGCCCATGGATTTGCTAGAGTGGGCTTGGGCACTTGGGCTTCAAATGGACGTTCGTGGCGGCATTGGTTGACCCACGGGGCCCATAATATATCAAATCGAAGCTGACACCGAGGGCTACAGTGCGGGCTATAAAGCCCATCTATAGCGATTTGTCTTTGGGGCCAAAAACCCATGTGTAAGCCCATGGATTTGATAGTGTGGGCTTGCGCACTTGGGCTTCAAATGGACGTTCGTGGCGGCATCGGTTGACCCACGGGACCCATAATATATCAGATCGAAGCTGACTCAGAGGGCTACAGTACGGGCTCTAAAGCCCATCTATAGCGATTTGCCTTTGGGCCCAAAAACCCATGTTTAGGCCCATGGATTTGATAGAGTGGGCTTGCGCACTTGGGCTTCAAATGGACGTTCGTGGTGGCATCGGTTGACCCATGGGGCCCATAATATATCAGATCGAAGCTGACTCAGAGGGCTACAGTGCGGGCTCTAAAGCCCATCTATAGCGATTTGTCTTTTGGCCCAAAAACCCATGTTTAGGCCCATGGATTTGATAGAGTGGGCTTGGGCACATGGGCTTCATATGGACGTTCGTGGTGGCATCGGTTGACCCACGGGGCCCATAATATATTAAATCGAAGCTGACTCCGAGGGTTACAGTACGGGCTATAAAGCCCATCTATAGCGATTTGTCTTTGGGCCCAAAAACCCATGTTTAGGCCCATTGATTTGATAGAGTGGGCTTGGGCACTTGGGCTTCAAATGGACGTTCGTGGCGGCATCGGTTGACCCACGGGGCCCATAATATATCAGATCGAAGCTGACTCAGAGGGCTACAGTGCGGGCTCTAAAGCCCATCTATAGCGATATGTCTTTGGGCCCAAAAACCCATGTTTAGGCCCATGGATTTGATAGAGTGGGCTTGGGCACTTGGGCTTCAAATGGACGTTCGTGGTGGCTTCGGTTGACCCACGGGGCCCATAATATATCAAATCGAAGCTGACCCCGGAGGGGGCTACAGTACGGGCTATAAAGCCCATCTATAGCGATTTGGCTTTGGGCCCAAAAACCCATGTATAGGCCCATGGATTTGATAGAGTGGGCTTGCGCACTTGGGCTTCAAATGGACGTTCGTGGCGGCATCGGTTGACCCACGGGGCCCATAATATATCAAATCGAAGTTGACTCAGTGGGCTATAACGGGGCGCTACAACTATGTCTGTAGCGGGCCGTCCTCGGGCCCAAATTCCTTTGTTTTTGGGGCCCGAAAAACCACTATTTTGGCCCATGGATTTGATTGTGGGCTTGTGCACTTGGGCTTCAAAAGGACGTTCGTGGCGGCATCGGTTGACCCACGGGGCCCATAATATATCAGATCGAAGCTAACTCAGATTGATACAGTGCGGGCTCTAAAGCCCATCTATAGAGATTTGTCTTTGGGCCCAAAAACCCATCTTTAGGCCCATGGATTTGATAGAGTGGGCTTGCGCACTTAGGCTTCAAATGGACGTTCGTGGTGGCATCGGTTGACCCATGGGGCCCATAATATATCAGATCGAAGCTGACTCAGAGGGCTACAGTGCGGGCTCTAAAGCCCATCTATAGCGATTTGTCTTTGGGCCCAAAAACCCATGTTTAGGCCCATGGATTTGATAGAGTGGGCTTGGGCACATGTGCTTCAAATGGACGTTCGTGGTGGCATCGGTTGACCCACGGGGCCCATTAATATATCAAATCGAAGCTGACTCCGAGGGCTACAGTATAGGCTATAAAGCCCATCTATAGCGATTTGTCTTTGGGCCCAAAAACCCATGTTTGGGCCCATTGATTTGATAGAGTGGGCTTGGGCACTTGGGCTTCAAATGGACGTTCGTGGCGGCATCGGTTGACCCACGGGGCCCATAATATATCAGATCGAAGCTGACTCAGAGGGCTACAGTACGGGCTCTAAAGCCCATCTATAGCGATATGTCTTTGGGCCCAAAAACCCATGTTTAGGCCCACGGATTTGATAGAGTGGGCTTGGGCACTTGGGCTTCAAACAGACGTTCGTGGCGGCATCGGTTGGACCCACGGGGCCCATAATATATCAGATCGAAGCTGACTCAGAGGCTACAGTGCAGTCTCTAAAGCCCATCCATAGCGATTTGTCTTTGGGCCCAAAAACCCATGTTTAGGCCCATGGATTTGATAGAGTGGGCTTGGGCACTTGGGCTTCAAATGGACGTTCGTGGTGGCATCGGTTGACCCACGGGGCCCATAATATATCAAATCGAAGCTGACTCCGAGGGGTACAGTGCGGGCTATAAAGCCCATCTATAGCGATTTGTCTTTGGGCCCAAAAACCCATGTGTAGGCCCATGGATTTGATAGAGTGGGCTTGGGGACTTGGGCTTCAAATGGACGTTCGTGGCGGCATCGGTTGACCCACGGGGCCCATAATATATCAGATCGAAGCTGACTCAGAGGGCTACAGTACGGACTCTAAAACCCATCTATAGCGATATGTCTTTGGGCCCAAAAACCCATGTTTAGGCCCATGGATTTGATAGAGTGGGCTTGGGCACTTGGGGCTTTAAACGGACGTTCGCGGCGGCATCGGTTGACCCACGGGGGCCCATAATATATCAGATCGAAGCTGACTCAGAGGGCTACAGTGCGGGCTCTAAAGCCCATCTATAGCGATTTGTCTTTGGGCCCAAAAATCCATGTTTAGGCCCATGGATTTGATAGAGTGGGCTTGGGCACTTGGGGCTTCAAATGGACGTTCGTGGTGGCTTCGGTTGACCCACGGGGCCCATAATATATCAAATCGAAGCTGACTCCGAGGGCTACAGTGCGGGCTATAAAGCCCATCTATAGCGATTTGTCTTTGGGCCCAAAAACCCATGTATAGGCCCATGGATTTGATAGAGTGGGCTTGCGCACTTGGGCTTCAAATGGACGTTCGTGGCGGCATCGGTTGAACCACGGGGGCCCATAATATATCAAATCGAAGTTGACTCAGAGGGCTATAACGGGGCGCTACAACTATGTCTGTAGCGGGCCGTCCTCGGGCCCAAATTCCTTTGTTTTGGGGCCCGAAAACCACTATTTCGGCCCATGGATTTGATTGTGGGCTTGTGCACTTGGGCTTCAAAAGGACGTTCGTGGCGGCATCGGTTGACCCACGGGGCCCCATAATATATCAGATCGAAGCTAACTCAGAGGGATACAGTGCGGGCTCTAAAGCCCATCTATAGAGATTTGTCTTTGGGCCCAAAAACCCATGTTTAGGCCCATGGATTTGATAGAGTGGGCTTGGGCACTTGGGCTTCAAATGGAAGTTCGTGGCGGCATCGGTTGACCCACGGGGCCCATAATATATCAGATCGAAGCTGACTCAGAGGGGCTATAGTGCGAGCTCTAAAGCCCATCTATAGCGATTTGTCTTTGGGCCCAAAAACCCATGTTTAGGCCCATGGATTTGATAGAGTGGGCTTGGGCACTTGGGCTTCAAATGGACGTTCGTGGCGGCATTGGTTGACCCACGGGGCCCATAATATATCAAATCGAAGTTGACACCGAGGGCTACAGTGCGGGCTATAAAGCCCATCTATAGCGATTTGTCTTTGGGGCCAAAAACCCATGTGTAAGCCCATGGATTTGATAGTGTGGGCTTGCGCACTTGGGCTTCAAATGGACGTTCGTGGCGGCATCGGTTGACCCACGGGGGCCCATAATATATCAGATCGAAGCTGACTCAGAGGGCTACAGTGTGGGCTCTAAAGCCCATCTATAGCGATTTGCCTTTGGGCCCCAAAAACCCATGTTTAGGCCCATGGATTTGATAGAGTGGGCTTGCGCACTTGGGCTTCAAATGGACGTTCGTGGGTGGCATCGGTTGACCCATGGGGCCCATAATATATCAGATCGAAGCTGACTCAGAGGGCTACAGTGCGGGCTCTAAAGCCCATCTATAGCGATTTGTCTTTGGGCCCAAAAACCCATGTTTAGGCCCATGGGATTTGATAGAGTGGGCTTGGGCACATGGGCTTCAAATGGACGTTCGTGGTGGCATCGGTTGACCCACGGGGCCCATAATATATCAAATCGAAGCTGACTCCGAGGGCTACAGTATAGGCTATAAAGCCCATCTATAGCGATTTGTCTTTGGGCCCAAAAACCCATGTTTGGGCCCATTGATTTGATAGAGTGGGCTTGGGCACTTGGGCTTCAAATGGACGTTCGTGGCGGCATCGGTTGACCCACGGGGCCCATAATATATCAGATCGAAGCTGACTCAGAGGGCTACAGTGCGGGCTCTAAAGCCCATCTATAGCGATATGTCTTTGGGCCCAAAAACCCATGTTTAGGCCCATGGATTTGATAGAGTGGGCTTGGGCACTTGGGCTTCAAACAGACGTTCCTAATATATCAGACGTTCCTAACAGACGTTTCTATGGCGGCATCGGTTGACTCACGGGGCCCATAATATATCAGATCGAAGCTGACTCAGAGGGCTACAGTGCGGTCTCTAAAGCCCATCCATAGCGATTTGTCTTTGGGCCCAAAAACCCATGTTTAGGCCCATGGATTTGATAGAGTGGGCTTGGGCACTTGGGCTTCAAATGGACGTTCGTAGGTGGCATCGGTTGACCCACGGGGCCCATAATATATCAAATCGAAGCTGACTCAGAGGGGTACAGTGCGGGCTATAAAGCCCATCTATAGCGATTTGTCTTTGGGCCCAAAAACCCATGTGTAGGCCCATGGATTTGATAGAGTGGGCTTGGGGACTTGGGCTTCAAATGGACGTTCGTGGCGGCATCGGTTGACCCACGGGGCCCATAATATATCAGATCGAAGCTGACTCAGAGGGCTACAGTACGGACTCTAAAACCCATCTATAGCGATATGTCTTTGGGCCCAAAAACCCATGTTTAGGCCCATGGATTTGATAGAGTGGGCTTGGGCACTAGGGCTTTAAACGGACGTTCGCGGCGGCATCGGTTGACCCACGGGGCCCATAATATATCAGATCGAAGCTGACTCAGAGGGCTACAGTACGGGCTCTAAAACCCATCTATAACGATTTGTCTTTGGGCCCAAAAATCCATGTTTAGGGCCCATGGATTTGATAGAGTGGGCTTGGGCACATGGGCTTCAAATGGACGTTCGTGGTGGCATCGGTTGACCCACGGGGCCCATAATATATCAAATCGAAGCTGACTCCGAGGGCTACAGTACGGGCTATAAGCCCATCTATAGCGATTTGTCTTTGGGCCCAAAAACCCATGTATAGGCCCATGGATTTGATAGAGTGGGCTTGCGCACTTGGGCTTCAAATGGACGTTCGTGGCGCATCGGGTTGACCCACGGGGCCCATAATATATCAAATCGAAGTTGACTCAGAGGGCTATAACGGGGCGCTACAACTATGTCTGTAGCGGGCCGTCCTCGAGCCCAAATTCCTATGTTTGGGGCCCGAAAACCACTATTTCGGCCCATGGATTTGATTGTGGGCTTGTGCACTTGGGCTTCAAAGGACGTTCGTGGCGGCATCGGTTGACCCACGGGGCCCATAATATATCAGATCGAAGCTAACTCAGAGGGATACAGTGCGGGCTCTAAAGCCCATCTATAGAGATTTGTCTTTGGGCCCAAAAACCCATGTTTAGGCCCATGGATTTGATAGAGTGGGCTTGCGCACTTCAGCTTCAAATGGACGTTCGTGGCGGCATCGGTTGACCCACGGGGCCCATAATATATCAGATCGAAGCTGACTCAGAGAGCTACAGTGCGGGCTCTAAAGCCCATCTATAGCGATTTGTCTTTGGGCCCCAAAAACCCATGTGTAGGCCCATGGATTTGATAGAGTGGGCTTGCGCACTTAGGCTTCAAATGGACGTTCGTGGCGGCATCGGTTGACCCACGGGGCCCATAATATATCAAATCGAAGCTGACTCAGAGGGCTATAATAAGTCGCTTCGAACCGTGTCTGTAGCAGGTCGTCCTCGGGCCCAAATTCCTTTGTTTTGGGGCCCGAAAACCACTATTTCAGCCCATGGATTTGATTGTGGGCTTGCGCACTTGGGCTTCAAATGGACGTTCGTGGCGGCATCGGTCGACCCACGGGGCCCATAATATATCAGAGCGAAGCTGACTCAAAGGGCTACAGTGCGGGCTCTAAAGCCCATCTATTGAGATTTGTCTTTGGGCCCAAAAACCCATGTTTAGGCCCATGGATTTGATAGAGTGGGCTTGGGCACTTGGGCTTCAAATGGAAGTTCGTGGCGGCATCGGTTGACCCACGGGGCCCATAATATATCAGATCGAAGCTGACTCAGAGGGCTATAGTACAGGCTCTAAAGCCCACCTATAGCGATTTGTCTTTGGGCCCAAAAACCCATGTTAGGCCCATGGATTTGATAGAGTGGGCTTGGGCACTTGGGCTTCAAATGGACGTTCATGGCGGCATTGGTTGACCCACGGGGCCCATAATATATCAAATCGAAGCTGACACCGAGGGGCTACAGTGCGGGCTATAAAGCCCATCTATAGCGATTTGTCTTTGGGGGCCAAAAACCCATGTGTAAGCCCATGGATTTGATAGAGTGGGCTTGGGCACTTGGGCTTCAAATGGACGTTCGTGGTGGCATCGGTTGACCCACGAGGCCCATAATATATCAAATCGAAGCTGACTCCGAGGGCTACAGTACGGGCTATAAAGCCCATCTATAGCGATTTGTCTTTGGGGCCAAAAACCCATGTGTAAGCCCATGGATTTGATAGAGTGGGCTTGCGCACTTAGGCTTCAGATGGACGTTCGTGGCGGCATCGGTTGACCCACGGGGCCCATAATATATCAAATTGAAGCTGACTCAGAGGGGCTATAACGATCAGCTACAACTGCGTCTGTAGCGGGCCATCCTAGGGCCCAAATTCCTTTGTTTTGGGGCCCGAAAACCACTATTTCGACCCATGGATTTGATTGTGGGCTTGTGCACTTGGGTTTCAAATGGACGTTCGTGGTGGCATCGGTTGACCCACGGGGCCCATAATATATCAGATCGAAGCTGACTCAGAGGGCTACAATGCGGGGCTCTAAAGCACATCTTTAGAGATTTGTCTTTGGGCCCAAAAACCCTTGTTTAGGCCCATGGATTTGATAGAGTGGGCTTGCGCACTTGGGCTTCAAGTGGACGTTCGTGGCGGCATCGGTTGACCCACGGGGCCCATAATATATCAGATCGAAGCTGACTCAGAGGGCTACAGTACGGGCTCTAAAGCCCATCTATAGCGATTTGTCTTTGGGCCCAAAAACCCATGTGTAGGCCCATGGATTTGATAGAGTGGGCTTGGGCACTTGGGCTTCAAATGGGACGTTCGTGGCGGGCAGTCGGTTGACCACGGGGCCCATAATATATCAAATCGAAGCTGACTCCGAGGGGTACAGTGCGGCCTATAAAGCCCATCTATAGCGATTTGTCTTTGGGCCCAAAAACCCATATGTAGGCCCATGGATTTGATAGAGTGGGCTTGGGCACTTGGGCTTCAAATGGACGTTCGTGGCGGCATCGGTTGACCCACTGGGCCCATAATATATCAAATCGAAGCTGACTCAAAGGGCTATAACGGGCCGCTACAACTACATCTGTAGCGGGCCGTCCTCGGGGCCCAAATTCCTTTGTTTTGCGGCCCGAAACCACTATTTCGGCCCATGGATTGATTGTGGGCTTATGCACTTGGGTTTCAAATGGACGTTCATGGCGGCATCGGTTGACCCACGGGGCCCATAATATATCAGATCGAAGCTGACTCAGAGGGATACAGTGCGGGCTCTAAAGCCCATCTATAGAGATTTGTCTTTGGGCCCCAAAAACCCATGTTTAGGCCTATGGATTTGATAGAGTGGGCTTGCACACTTAGGCCTCAAATGGACGTTTGTGGCGGCATCGGTTGACCCACGGGGCCCCATAATATATCAGATCGAAGCTGACTCAGAGGGCTACAGTGCGGGCTTGGAAGCCCATCTATAGCGATTTGTCTTTGGGCCCAAAAACCCATGTTTAGGCCCATGGATTTGATAGAGTGGGCTTGGGCACTTGGGCTTCAAATGGACGTTCATGGTGGAATCGGTTGACCCACGGGGCCCATAATATATCAAATCGAAGCTGACTCTGAGGGCTACAGTACGGGCTATAAAGCCCATCTATAGCGATTTGTCTTTAGGGCCAAAAACCCCATGTGTAAGCCCATGGATTTGATAGAGTGGGCTTGCGCACTTGGGCTTCAAATGGACGTTCGTGGCGGCATCGGTTGACCCACGGGGCCCATAATATATCAAATTGAAGCTGACTCAGAGGGCTATAACGGTCAGCTACAACTGCGTCTGTAGCGGGCCGTCCTAGGGCCCAAATTCCTTTGTTTTGGGGGCCCGAAAACCACTATTTCGACCCTTGGATTTGATTGTGGGCTTGTGCACTTGGGCTACAAATGGACGTTCGTGGTGGCATCGGTTGACCCACGGGGCCCATAATATATCAGATCGAAGCTGACTCAGAGGGCTACAATGCGGGCTCTAAAGCCCATCTATAGAGATTTGTCTTTGGGCCCAAAAACCCATGTTTAGGCCCATGGATTTGATAGAGTAGGCTTGCGCACTTGGGCTTCAAATGGACGTTCGTGGCGGCATCGGTTGACCCACGGGGCCCATAATATATCAGATCGAAGCTGACTTAGAGGGCTACAGTGCGGGCTCTAAAGCCCATCTATAGCGATTTGACTTTGGGCCCAAAAACCCATGTGTAAGCCCATGGATTTGATAGAGTGGGCTTGCGCACTTGGGCTTCAAATGGGACGTTCGTGGCGGTATCGGTTGACCCACGGGGCCCATAATATATCAGATCAAAGCTGACTCAGAGGGCTATAATGGGCTGCTACAAACTACGTCTGTGGCAGGCCGTCCTCGGGGCCCTAATTCCTTTGTTTTGGGGCCCGAAAACCACTATTTCGGCCCATGGATTTGACTGTGGGCTTGCGCACTTGGCCTTCAAATGGACGTTCGTGGGCGGCATCGATCGACCCACGGGGCCTATAATATATCAAAACGAACCTGACTCAGAGGGCTACAGTGCGGGCTCTAAAGCCCATCTATTGAGATTTTTCTTTGGGCCCAAAAAACCCATGTTTAGGCCCATGGATTTGATAGAGTGGGCTTGGGCACTTGGGGCTTCAAATGGACGTTCGTGGTGGCATCGGTTGACCCACGGGGCCCATAATATATCAGATCGAAGCAGACTCAGAGGGCTACAGTGCGGGCTCTAAAGCCCATCTATAGCGATTTGTCTTTGGGAACAAAAACCCATGTTTAGGCCCATGGATTTGATAGAGTAGGCTTGGGCACATGGGCTTCAAATGGACGTTCGTGGCGGCATCGGTTGACCCCCGGGGCCCATAATATATCAGATCGAAGCTGACTCCGAGGGCTACAGTGCGAGCTATAAAGTCCATCTATAGCGATTTGTCTTTGGGCCCAAAAACCCATGTATAGGACCATGGATTTGATAGAGTGGGCTTGGGCACTTGGGCTTCAAATGGAAGTTCATGGCGGCATCGGTTGACCCACGGGGCCCATAATATATCAGATCGAAGCTGACTCAGAGGGCTATAGTGCGGGCTCTAAAGCCCATCTATAGCGATTTATCATTGGGCCCAAAAACCCATGTTTAGGCCCATGGATTTGATAGAGTGGGCTTGGGCACTTGGGCTTCAAATGGACGTTCGTGGCGGCATTGGTTGACCCACGGGGCCATAATATATCAAATCGAAGCTGACACCGAGGGCTACAGTGCGGGCTATAAAGCCCATCTATATCGATTTGTCTTTGGGGCCAAAAACCCATGTGTAAGCCCATCGATTTGATAGTGTGGGCTTGCGCACTTGGGCTTCAAATGGACGTTCGTGGTGGCATCGGTTGACCCACGGGGCCCATAATATATCAGATCGAAGCTGACTCAGAGGGCTACAGTGCGGGCTCTAAAGCCCATCTATAGCGATTTGCCTTTGGGCCCAAAAAACCCATGTTTAGGCCCATGGATTTGATAGAGTGGGCTTGCGCACTTGGGCTTCAAATGGACGTTCGTGGTGGCATCGGGTTGACCCATGGGGCCCATAATATATCAGATTGAAGCTGACTCAGAGGGCTCCAGTGCGGGCTCTAAAGCCCATCTATAGCGATTTGTCTTTGGGCCGAAAAAACCCATGTTTAGGCCCATGGATTTGATAGAGTGGGCTTGGGCACATGGGCTTCAAATGGACGTTCGTGGTGGCATCGGTTGACCCACGGGGCCCATAATATATCAAATCGAAGCTGACTCCGAGGGCTACAGTACGGGCTATAAAGCCATCTATAGCGATTTGTCTTTGGGCCCAAAAACCCATGTTTAGGCCCATTGATTTGATAGAGTGGGCTTGGGGCACTTGGGATTCAAATGGACGTTCGTGGGCGGGATCGGTTGGACCCACGGGGCCCATAATATATCTGATCGAAGCTGACTCAGAGGGCTACAATGCGGGCTCTAAAGCCCATCTATAGCGATATGTCTTTGGGCCAAAAACCCATGTTAGGCCCATGGATTTGATAGAGTGGGCTTGGGCACTTGGGCTTCAAACAGACGTTCGTGGTGGCATCGGTTGACCCACGGGGCCCATAATATATCAGATCGAAGCTGACTCAGAGGGCTACAGTGCGGGTCTCTAAAGCCCTGTATAGCGATTTGTCCTTTGGGCCCAAAAACCCATGTTTAGGCCCATGGATTTGATAGAGTGGGCTTGGGCACTTGGGCTTCAAATGGACGTTCGTGGGTGGCATCGGGTTGACCCACGGGGCCCATAATATATCAAATCGAAGCTGACTCCGAGGGGTACAGTGCGGCCTATAAAGCCCATTTATAGCGATTTGTCTTTGGGCCCAAAAACCCATATGTAGGCCCATGGATTTGATAGAGTGGGCTTGGGCACTTGGGCTTCAAATGGACGTTCGTGGCGGCATCGGTTGACCCACTGGGCCCATAATATATCAAATCGAAGCTGACTCAAAGGGCTATAACGGGCCGCTACAACTACTTTTGTAGCGGGCCGTCCTCGCGGCCCAAATTCCTTTGTTTTGGGGCCCGAAAACCACTATTTCGGCCCATGGATTTGATTGTGGGCTTATGCACTTGGGTTTCAAATGGACGTTCATGGCGGCATCGGTTGACCCACGGGGGCCCATAATATATCAGATCGAAGCTGACTCAGAGGATACAGTGCGGGCTCTAAAGCCCATCTGTAGAGATTTGTCTTTGGGCCCAAAAACCCATTGTTTAGGCCTATGGATTTGATAGAGTGGGCTTGCACACTTAGGCTTCAAATGGACGTTTGTGGCGGCATCGGTTGACCCACGGGGCCCATAATATATCAGATCGAAGCTGACTCAGAGGGCTACAGTGCGGGCTCTAAAGTCCATCTATAGCGATTTGTCTTTGGGCCCAAAAACCCATGTTTAGGCCCATGGATTTGATAGAGTGGGCTCGGGCACTTGGGCTTCAAATGGACGTTCATGGTGGAATCGGTTGACCCACGGGGCCCATAATATATCAAATCGAAGCTGACTCTGAGGGCTACAGTACGGGCTATAAAGCCCATCTATAGCGATTTGTCTTTGGGGCCAAAAACCCATGTGTAAGCCCATGGATTTGATAGAGTGGGCTTGCGCACTTGGGCTTCAAATGGACGTTCGTGGCAGCATCGGTTGACCCACGGGGCCTATAATATATCAAATTGAAGCTGACTCAGAGGGCTATAACGGTCAGCTACAATTGGTGTCTGTAGCGGGCCGTCCTAGGGGCCAAATTCCTTTGTTTTGGGGCCCGAAAAACCACTATTTCGACCCATGGATTTGATTGTGGGCTTGTGCACTTGGGCTTCAAATGGACGTTCGTGGCGGGGCATCGGTTGACCACGGGGCCCATAAATATATCAGATCGAAGCTGACTCAGAGGGCTTACAATGCGGGCTCTAAAGCCCATCTATAGAGATTTGTCTTTGGGCCCAAAAACCCATGTTTAGGCCCCATGGATTTGATAGAGTGGGCTTGCGCACTTGGGCTTCAAATGGACGTTCGTGGCGGCATCGGTTTGACCCACGGGGCCCATAATATATCAGATCGAAGCTGACTCAGAGGGCTACAGTGCGGGCTCTAAAGCCCATCTATAGCGATTTGTCTTTGGGCCCAAAAACCCATGTGTAAGCCCATGGATTTGATAGAGTGGGCTTGCGCACTTGGGCTTCAAATGGACGTTCGTGGTGGTAACGGTTGACCCACGGGGCCCATAATATATCAGATCAAAGCTGACTCAGAGGGCTATAATGGGCTGCTACAAACTACGTCTGTGGCAGGCCGTCCTCGGGCCCAAATTCCTTTGTTTTGGGGCCCGAAAACCACTATTTCGGCCCATGGATTTGACTGTGGGCTTGCGCACTTGGGCTTCAAATGGACTTTCGTGGCGGCATCGATCGACCCACGGGGCCCATAATATATCAGAGCGAAGCTGACTCAGAGGGCTACAGTGCGGCTCTAAAGCCCATCTATTGAGATTTGTCTTTGGGCCCAAAAACCCATGTTTAGGCCCATGGATTTGATAGAGTGGGCTTGGGCACTTGGGCTTCAAATGGACGTTCGTGGTGGCATCGGTTGACCCACGGGGGCCCATAATATATCAGATCAAAGCTGACTCAGAGGGCTATAGTGCGGGCTCTAAAGCCCATCTATAGCGATTTGTCTTTGGGGCCCAACACCCATTTTTAGGCCCATGGATTTGATAGAGTGGGCTTGGGCACTTGGGCTTCAAATGGACGTTCGTGGCGGCATCGATTGACCCACGGGGCCCATAATATATCAGATCGAAGCTGACTCAGAGGGCTACAGTACGGGCTCTAAAGCCCATCTATAGCGATTTGTCTTTGGGCCCCAAAAACCCATGTTTAGGCCCATGGATTTGATAGAGTGGCTTGGGCACTTGGGCTTCAAATGGACGTTCGTGGTGGCATCGGTTGACCCATGGGGCCCATAATATATCAAATCGAAGCTGACTCCGAGGGCTACAGTGCGAGCTATAAAGCCCATCTATAGCGATTTGTCTTTGGGCCCAAAAACCCATGTATAGGCCCATGGATTTGATAGAGTGGGCTTGGGCACTTGGGCTTCAAATGGACGTCGTGGCGGCATCGGTTGACCCACGGGGGCCCATAATATATCAGATCGAAGCTGACTCAGAGGGCTACAGTGCGGGCTCTAAAGCCCATCTATAGCGATTTGTCTTTGGGCCCAAAAACCCATGTTTACGCCCATGGATTTGATAGAGTGGGCTTGGGGACTTGGGCTTCAAATGGACGTTCGTGGTGGCATCGGTTGACCCACGGGGCCCATAATATATCAAATCGAAGATGACTCCGAGGGCTACAGTGCGGGCGATAAAGCCCATCTATAGCGATTTGTCTTTGGTCCCAAAAACCCATGTTTAGGCCCATGGATTTGATAGAGTGGGCTTGGGCACTTGGGCTTCAAATGGACGTTCGTGGGTGGCATCGGTTGACCACGGGGCCCATAATATATCAAATCGAAGCTGACTCCGAGGGCTACAGTGCGGGCGATAAAGCCCATCTATAGCGATTTGTCTTTGGTCCCAAAAACCCATGTTTAGGGCCCATGGATTTGATAGGTGGGCTTGGGCACTTGGGGCTTCAAATGGACGTTCGTGGTGGCATCGGTTGACCCACGGGGGCCCATAATATATCAAATCGAAGCTGACTCCGAGGGCTACAGTGCGGGCGATAAAGCCCATCTATAGCGATTTGTCTTTGGTCCCAAAAACCCATGTTTAGGCCCATGGATTTGATAGAGTGGGCTTGGGCACTTGGGCTTCAAATGGACGTTCGTGGAGGGCATCGGTTGACCCACGGGGCCCATAATATATCAGATCAAAGCTGACTCAGAGGGCTACAGTGCGGGCTCTAAAGCCCATCTATAGCGATTTGTCTTTGGGCCCAAAAACCCATGTTTAGGCCCATGGATTTGATAGTGTGGGCTTGGGCACTTGGGCTTCAAGTGGACGTTCGTGGCGGGCATCGGTTGACCCACGGGGCCCATAATATATCAAATCGAAGCTGAGTCCGAGGGCTACAGTGCGGGCTATAAAGCCCATCTATAGCGATTTGTCTTTGGGCCCAAAAAACCCATGTGTAGGCCCATGGATTTGATAGAGTGGGCTTGGGCACTTGGGCTTCAAATGGACGTTCGTAGGCGGCATCGGTTTGACCCACGGGGCCCATAATATATCAAATCGAAGCTGACTCAAGGGCTATAATGGGCCGCTACAACTACATTTGTAGCGGGCTGTCCTCGGGCCCAATTTCCTTTGTTTTGGGGCCCGGAAAACCACTATTTCGGCCCATGGATTTGATTGTGGGCTTATGCACTGGGCTTCAAATGGACGTTCATGGCGGCATCGGTTGACCCACGGGGCCCATAATATTCAGATCGAAGCTGACTCAGAGGGATACAGTGCGGGGGCTCTAAAGTCCATCTATAGAGATTTGTCTTTGGGCCCAAAAACCCATGTTTAGGCCCATGGATTTGATAGAGTGGGCTTGGGCACTTGGGCTTCAAATGGACGTTCGTGGTGGCATCGGTTGACCCACGAGGCCCATAATATATCAAATCGAAGCTGACTCCGAGGGCTACAGTACGGGCTATAAAACCCATCTATAGCGATTTGTCTTTGGGGCCAAAAACCCATGTGTAAGCCCATGGATTTGATAGAGTGGGCTTGCACACTTAGGCTTCAAATGGACGTTCGTGGCGGCATCGGTTGACCCACGGGGCCCATAATATATCAAATTGAAGCTGACTCAGAGGGCTATAACGATCAGCTACAACTGCGTCTGTAGCGGGCCATCCTAGGGCCCAAATTCCTTTGTTTTGGGGCCCGAAAACCACTATTTCGACCCATGGATTTGATTGTGGGCTTGTGGCACTTGGGCTTCAAATGGACGTTCGTGGTGGCATCGGTTGACCCACGGGGCCCATAATATATCAGATCGAAGCTGACTCAGAGGGCTACAATGCAGGCTCTAAAGCACATCTATAGAGATTTGTCTTTGGGCCCAAAAAACCCTTGTTTAGGCCCATGGATTTGATAGAGTGGGCTTGCGCACTTGGGCTTCAAGTGGACGTTCGTGGCGGCATCCGTTGACCCACGGGGGCCCATAATATATCAGATCGAAGCTGACTCAGAGGGCTACAGTACGGGCTCTAAAGCCCATCTATAGCGATTTGTCTTTGGGCCCAAAAACCATGTGTAGGCCCATGGATTTGATAGAGTGGGCTTGGGCACTTGGGCTTCAAATGGACGTTCGTGGCGGCATCGGTTGACCCACGGGGCCCATAATATATCAAATCGAAGCTGACTCAAAGGGCTATAATGGGCCGCTACAACTACATTTGTAGCGGGCTGTCCTCGGGCCCAAATTCCTTTGTTTTGGGGCCCGGAAAACCACTATTTCGGCCCATGGATTTGATTGTGGGCTTATGCACTTGGGCTTCAAATGGACGTTCATGGCGGCATCGGTTGACCCACGGGGCCCATAATATATCAGAATCGAAGCTGACTCAGAGGGATACAGTGCGGGCTCTAAAGTCCATCTATAGAGATTTGTCTTTGGGCCCAAAAACCCATGTTTAGGCCCATGGATTTGATAGTGTGGGGCTTGGGCACTTGGCTTCAAATGGACGTTCGTGGTGGCATCGGGTGACCCACGAGGCCCATAATATATCAAATCGAAGCTGACTCCGAGGGCTACAGTATGGGCTATAAAACCCATCTATAGCGATTTTGTCTTTGGGGGCCAAAAACCCATGTGTAA
>CANTUR010002283.1:0-48694 GCA_947683625.1 Mallotus nudiflorus
TCTAGGCAAACCAGTCATGAAATATACAAGTAAATAATGCATTCATCACAATCACTATGTTAGTCTAATCTATATTGATTTTAATTATATGAGCTAAATCTACATGTTTTAATTTATAAGTGTGCCTAAAGACTAAGGGCCAAATTCCTATTCAATTTTTATTAAGTGAACTTAAGTTTATTTATTTTATTTCTAAAAATAGGCCTAAATCTATAAATTATGAAGCATTTAAATTAATGGGCCTAATTCTACATGTTTTAACTCTAGAATGATCTTAAATCTACAAATTATGAAAGAGGCTTAAATTAAATGGGCTAAGTCTAAATTAAGTAAGTGGACCTAAGTTACCTCTACCCTAATCTAATTAATTATGAGCCTAAAATGCATTTTATTAATTAAACCTAAAAAAACCTAAATTTATTTAAATGGGTTAGATCCTATCATGGGTTTAAGGCCTAAAACACATTAAAAAAAAGGAATAAATAAGCCTAAAAACAATAAAAAGACATCAAAATAAACAAATAAAAGATCAAACAATTAAATAAATCCATTCATTCTAAAACCCTAATTTAACTAAAGTGACCATAAACAATAAAATAATCAATCAAGCAAACTGATTTTACCAATTTAAATCTAATTCAATTTTAATCAAACAACCTAATGATTTCTATAGCCATTAATTTTAATTAATTACCCAATTGAAAACTCTAATTTTACTAACCAATTAATTAAAATAAAACACACAAGCATACACATCATACTTCATTATTCTCACTATTGGGGTTATTACAACGTACTAATAAGAATACAAAAAAGGAAATTAATACAACCCAAAATGAATAATAAAAATAAAATAAAATAAAATAATGATAAAAAAAAAACTAAATAAAAACCCTAGAAATTATGTTTAGTTGCAAGGGTTCATCCATGGCATTTCATGGACCTTCATAGATTTAATCCTCCTAGTATGATCATCATGTAATCTCCTTCATAATCACCATCACAAAAGGGTTAAAACAATGATTAATGAATAAAATTATAATAAAAAAAATAAAGTAAAATTGAAATTCAATAAAATCATAATCATAATAAAAAAAGAAAAATAAAAGAAAATAGAGAGAAGATAATGCTTATGAATGCTTGTGGTTGGCTCCTTAGACTAGTAAAATCATCGTTTATTTGTTGAATAGATTTTTAAAAACTTGTTATTATTTTCTCAAAAAAGGCTCTCGCTCCTTGCTTTCAAGACGAAATAACAAAGAATATTTTTGTAAGTGCATAGAGCTTCCAATCAAAAGGAAAAGATGCTGAGAATTTTCTCCTTTTTTTTCTTTTTTTTACTCCATGAGCTTAAGCTTCATTTATAGAGAAAATCCAAGAAAATCCTAAGTATCAAAAGTTTTAATTTTACATGGACTTTATTTCCTAAAATAAATTAAAAACAATTTTTTAACCAATCAAAATTCAGGAAAAAATATTTTTATTTTTTATAAAAATGCAAAAAAAATATGGAAAAGACATAATTCCAACTGGAATTGCGTAATTCTGATCAAAATTATAGAATTCCAATCGTAATTTTATAATTCTATAATTCTGATTTTTTTTACTTTTAATTACAAAAAGACCCTTGGAAGAAATTAAAATTTTCAATTAGATCTCAAAAGGCATTACAATTAAGTCCTTAAAAACACAATGAAACTCTTTTTTGTTTAAAATGTATTCAAACTTTTGAGGTTTCAAACTTCATGTTTTGAAGATCTATATATAACATTTTCATCATTGAAGTCTTTTGTTGCATCCATATCTTATTATCCTGAAATTTGGTGTTTACAGTTTGCTTATCCATTCCTTTACCAATTTCATATACAATTACTCCATTAAAAACCATTTTGCATCCATAGTAGTTATCCTTCCAATTTTGATACATACTCATACATGTTGGACTCCAATCATCAATCCATTTTTTAACCAATTCTTTTTAATCCTATTCATAGCTTGTAGTCAAATGTCTTCAAGCATGCATATTATTAGCTTTTGTCTAGCAATAAGTATCCATGCATTGAATGACTCAGTAAAGTTGTTGTCAACTATATAAGACTTGTGTACCTTGATAAGAAGTAGGCTGGGCACCAATTGTGAGGTGGCTAGTATAAGAGACCTTTAGCAACATTTGGTGAAACCTCACTTAGTTTCTCCAAATTATCTTTGAACTTCTCCTCATATATTGATGAAAGAAAACAGTATTATAATCCCCAACTACTAACCATTTAACACAACTATGTTCTTTAAAAAATATTTCTTGCTGCTTAAGAGACCCCTCCAAAACAACATAAGCCTCAATTTCCTGCTTATGGCGTTCTTCACTAACCCCATGCAAAGAAATATCATTTTGAATCTCCTACAAAAGAGAAGAAGCTCTAGATATGTTTTCATCCAAATGACCAAAAACCTGACTATTCCAATATCTCAGAGCCACCCGAAGCCTTTTAAATTTTCCACCTAAAATTTGCATAAGAGAAAGAGAATCAATGGGAGCTAACCAAGAATGGGAAACAAAATCCTGAAGGTCCAGGTGAGTAACCCACATAGCCTAGAACTGAAAACGAGAAATCACCCTATTATTAGCATAAAAATGCAAAAGCAATGGAGTAATTATCTGAATGATGCTTAGGAAGTACTGAAAAAGAAATTTCATTCCATTAATTAAAAAAATCCAAGTTGCCCATGGCTCTTTCTAAATGATAATCAACTTTGTTAGCCCCTAATCTACCATTACTCTAAGTATAAACTACTCTAAATGAAGGAATATTAGACAGAGAACAATGATCCATAAAACTTCTAAAATCCATATAAGAAATAGTAGAAGGAGTTCTACCTGTTTTCTCATGTGCACCAAGAATAGCATTAAAATCCCTAATAACACACTAACTAGAAGGATTGGAAAAATTACTAAGATCAGCCCATAATCTCTTACGCCAGTCACTCCAAATGCTACCATAAACAAAAGAAATTCTTTGCATAACATTAGCATAAAAAATATCTATTGTAATATTCTAGTCATGCACATGTAAAAAAGATGGAGAAGACAACCCATGTCCACCAAAAAACCCAAATAGAAGGCAGATTAACATTATTAGTACAAATTAAAAATAGATTCATCTGATCCCAAAAAATATTAAGGAATAGAAGAAAACAAAACTAAAGGCTCTACCAAACACACCAAATCCAAAGAATGAAGACGACATAAAGAAAACAAGACTCTTTAGGTTGCAGAGTTACCAATACCTCGGTAATTCTAAAATAAAATCTTCATAAATTAAGTCTGTCAGGTTTCATAGCTACTCTTTTAGTCATAGTAACTTTTTGCTTCACTACCTTAGGAGAATTTTTTTCTCTGTACTGTCTGCCATTAGCCTTCCACTTTGACATCATCAAAATATGAAACCTTCTTTGTATGCTCTAAAAATCTACCTGAGTCGAATCAACATCCTTGGTATGAATATCCTCATTATTCGATGAAGGCTCCATAGAATCATCATTATCATATTTCTCGGAATTATCATCATTAAATTTCTGCTCTATAACACCCTCTTGCACAATATCCTCATGCGGCACTACTAAATCATTAACATCCTGAATCAAAGCAGTAGAATTAACACCCATATCCCTACCTATTGACGTGTTATCTTGATCTTGAACCATAACAAATGATTCCTTTGCTTGATCAGAGTCATTGGCAATGTTGTGTAGCTGATAAAAAACCTTACTAACTAGAATAGAAACCTTTAGTTTCCAGACTTTCCTCGGTTGCTCCTTCTCCACTCGAGGTATATCCTTAGAAGCTTATTTATTACATATGCATTCATGGGATGCATTTCTGACACTAAAGCAAGTATTACAATACAAGGGAAGATTTTCATAAACAATTTCAATAAAAAAGCTCTTAACAATCCTTTCCACCAAAATATTTTCAGGCAATTTAATTGATAAATCCACATCAATCAACATCCTAGCATAATGATCGAACTCTTCACTAATAGTGGCAGTGTCAATTTTTAAAGGTGAGAATGTGAGGATGTCAGTATTCCTATGGCAAGATAAAAACAAACCCCAACCCCCCCCCCCAAACCTGTGCATTAGTTAATTTATTATCCATAAGATAAAAGTCAGGAGACCAAGGCTGTAAATGTAAGATACCAGGCTTTAAGGAAATAGGACCATGACTCCAAACTGAACTCTTATCTGCACCTGATTTAAATATAACATGATAATAACCTCATCCTAATAAAATCAATTTCCAGTCATTGGAAAGACCCTAGAGTTTTTGCTTAAGATTAGTTAGTTTCCATAGGAGCTCTCCTTTGGCTAAGATTATACGTGTAGCCAACACATGCTTGCAAATATTAATTTATTGTTCATAAATCATCTGATCAATATGGATGGCTATGAACCCACCTTTATTGGTGGCAGTAGATTCTTTAGAAGACAGCAACAACGACAACATAGGATAGAGTTTCAGGCAACTAAATTGTAGATGGTGAGGGCGCTATCTTGGATAGGGGAGCAAACATGTCACTGTGACTTAAATAAGCCATGCGGGAGACAAAGATACCATGCCAGCCTGACAGCGGTGCTGATGAATGTAGAAGAAAAATAGAAAACGAGAAGGTCAAGGACTCTAAAAAATACAAAGAAAACTAATAGCCATAATTACCAAAACTACCTCTCAATAATCTCATGTTGTTATTATCATATTTGATAACTTATTAGTTATTATTTTTAGTAAGTAATCTAATCATATTGATGTTATTTAAAATTAATGAGCTAAATAATATTATTATATTTAATAACTTATTAATTACAATTGTTGTTAAGTAGTATAATCTTATTGATATAGTTTAAAACTAATGAGCTAAATAATATCATTATAATTATTATTTTGTTGCATAATAGTATATAGATATATATATTATAGATAATCAAAATGACGTAGTTTTGCTCAATATTACGTCATTTTGATTAAAGTAGGTAGTGATCTTACAAACAAAAATAAGAGAATATAAGTTTTTCGATTAATTAAAATATATTGTTATTATTATACTTAATTGTTTATTTATTTGTTTATTTATTTATTTATTTATTTATTATTATTATTATTATTATTATTATTATTATTATTATTATTAATAAGTAATTTAATCTTATTGATATTATTTAAAAGTAATGAGGCAAATAATATTATTATAATTATTATTACTATTGTTGCGTGTGTGTCGATATATATATAGTACTACAACCACAGCCTCAGCCTAAAATTCTTTGTCTAACCCAGCATTAGACAACATACACTGAACCTTCTCCAGAAATGTACAGTTCATTCGCTATGCCACCCCATTTTGTTGTGGTGTATATCTGACGGTGAAGTGTTCGACAATACCTTTATCTTCATAGACTTTCAAAAATGGATCATTTTTTAACTCTCCACCATTGTCTGTGCAGAGACGTTTAACTTTTCTGCTTGTTTAAGTCTCCACCATCTTTTTCCATTTAAGGAAAATTCCTAGCACCTCATCCTTTGCCTTTATTGTATACACCCATACTCTTCGAGAAAAATCATCAACAAAGGAAATGTAATAGTATTTTCCTCCCAATGAAGCATTCTTGGAAGGCCCCCATACATCTGCATGACATAATCTAGAATTCCCTTAGTATCATGGATAGTTGTTCAAAATTTCACCCCTGTCTTCTTCCATTTAATGCAATGCTCATAAAAATCCAATTTGCAAGCCCGAGCTCCTTTTAATAATCCTTGATATATCAGCAATTTCAAGGATTTTTCTCCAGCATGCCCCAAGCGCATATGTCATAACCTGGTTGCTTTTGACTGCTGATCATTAATAGAAGCTACCGCTACTGCTGTCCCAACAATTGTACTACCCAAAAAGTAATACACATTATTTCTTTTTCGAATCCCTATCATTATCATAAGTGCACTAGAGATTATTCTGAATATCCCATCTTTCGCCCTTACTTCAAAACCTTTTGACTTTAAGGTTCCCACAGAAATTAGATTCCTCATCAAATCCAGTACATAATGAACACCTGTTAAGGTTCTGATTGATCCATCCTTATTGCTCAAGCAAACTGAACCAATCCCATGTGTGTTAAGAGGGGCATTATCTGCTATGTAGACAACTCTACCTTTTAGTTCATTAAAGTCAAAAAGCCATTCACGAATGGGAGTCATATAGTGATTACAAGCTGAATCTAGCAACCATGAACAACTAGTTAATGGTGTAGCAGTAATTAAAAGATCTGAATCTGCATCATCACACTCAGCTACATTTGAATTTAAGACAACATTTCCCTTTCCAAATTTTCCTTTTTCATTTAGCTTGGGACAATCTTGCTTCTAGTGCCCTTTTTCTCGATAAAAAGGCACATTGATCTTTACTCAGTTTGGACTTTGACTTTAATCTCCCTCTCCTTCCTTTATTTTGGCTCTACAAACAGCCTCTGACAACAAGAGCTTCTACTTCAACACTTGTATTTTCTTGCTTTTCTTTCTTTCACAATTTATAACTATACAAGGCTGCAGTTACTTCACCTAGAGACACAATAACCTTCCCATGAAGTATAGTAGTTTCAAGATACTCAAACTTATCAGGAAGTGATCCCACCAACATTAGAGCTAGATTTTATCATTAAAAGTCACATCCATATTCATCAAATCTGTTACCAGTTGATTAAAGCTAGTAATTAGATCATTCATCGTGGTACCTAGGACATAATTGAAGAGAAACAATTTCTTTTTCATATAGAGTTTGTCTAACTATTTCTTCAAGAATTTCTCCTCTAGTGCCTTCTATAATTTACTTGTAGAAGTTTCTTTAGAAAATGCATACTTCTGCTCTCTAGAAAGACAATATCGAATTGTACCACATGCCAATCTATTAATCACCTTCCATTCTTTCTCTTCAACATCATCTAGTTTCTTTCCTCTAATAGCAATGTTTAAACCCAGCTGAAAAAGGGCATATAAAACCTCACTTTGCCATATGTTGAAATGACTAGTGCCATCAAAAATCTTCGTCGTAAATCTAGCATTTATCACAGCATTTCTTGCCAAAATTGAAAATGAAGAAGTTGTTGACATCGATGTTTATACTTTTGTGTCGTTTGCCATTTCTGCTACAAATTCTATTTAATTGTTGTCGATGCGAAATGCCAATTAGCCCAAGGAAATTTTTTCTGATGTGGAAGATCAGCTTAAGCTGCAACCACATAGCATACTAAAATAAACCAAGAGCTCTAATACCAATTATTGTGAATTCAGGTTAATTTCCACCAATAATAACAAAAATCACCTTGAATGGCACAGGTGACTAGAGTGTAAACGATTGTACTAAAAATCATTTGACAGAATTTTACCAAGACAAGTAATTTTAATAGCATAATAATTAACAACAATTATACCCGATAATAGCTATTAAATAGACATAAAAGAGAAAATTAAAATTTGACGAGGTTCAACCAATTATGCCTATGTCCTCGGACACTACCAAAATAATATTTTACTAATATTACAAAAGAGAGAGAGAAAGAATAAAATTGCCTAAATAAATAAGAGAGGCAACTTGGGATTATCTAACTAAAAGGGGAAGGAGTCTATTTATAGCCTTAGGACTCCTCCTACTCCTTTTAAATTTTCAATGTAGGATTGGCAATTTTACCAAAAAAATAACAGATCCAACCCATGTTCAACATCTGACAGGGAGTTTTGGAGATGCAATTTCTAAACATAGAAAAGAAGAACTCTATAATTCTTCATGTAGAGTGGAGAGTTGGTGCCAAGCTTTGAAGGAAACAGCTCAACTGTTAGGATTGGTTTCCCAGAATACTAAGTTTATTCTTTATCTCTTTCTATTTTACTTTTGTGGTTTCTCAATTCCACACTTTTTTTTGCCTTTTCTGGATTGAGTAGATAACGGTTTGAATTATTTACATATAATAATATTTCTTGGTGCTGATCTTTTTGTCCTCTATATATGATTAGGCATGATTCTGAGCTAATTGAGGAAATTTTGGAGAATTTGAACAATGTGCTTCCAAGTTACATCTGTAGTAATGACAGATTAGTTGGAATTGAGTCGCGTGTCAACTATGTTAAGTCATTACTACATCTTGAGTCATTCAATGTGCGCTTTATAGGAATTTGGGGCATGGCTAGCATTAGGAAACCCACCATTGCTAAACAAGTATTTGATAGAGTTAATGATCAATTTCCAACTAAATGCTTTATTGCAAATGTTAGGGAGAAGTCAAAAAACTGTGCAAATGCAACTACTTCTATTTTGAATAGAAGAGGAGTTTCAAGAAAAAAAAGTTCTGATTGTTCTTGATGATGTAAGTGATTTGGAGCAAGTAGAGTTTTTAATAGGAAAATAAGTTAATTATGATTCGTTCAGTAGAATTATAGTGACAAGTAGAGATAAACAACTGCTAAAGAATGTGGGTGCAGAAATATATGAAGTTGAGGGATTAGATGGATGTGAAGGTCTTTCACTCTTTTGCTTTTATGCTTTCAAGAAAAGTACTCCACAAGAAGGATATGAGATGCTTTTAAGAAGGGTGATTGAATACGCTCAAGGCCTTCCATTAGCTCTTAAAGTAATGGTTCCAGTTTGTATAGTAAAAGTGTAAAAGAATGGGAAGATGCATTGGAAAGCCTAAAAGACACATTGGATGATCATATCCAAAAAATTATGAGCATAAGCAATGAGGGGCTATGTGAGAATGATAAGGATATATTTCTTGATATAGCGTGTTTTTTTTAAGGGAAAGACAGAGATTATGTCGAAAGGATAATGGGTGTAGGCTCAAGAATTAGAATAAGTCATCTCATAAGTCTCTGATCTCTATATCAAATGACAAGAAGATACAAATTCATGACTTGAGAGAAAAAAATGGGAAAAGATATTATCTGTTAGGAAAAACAACTCGGCAAGTGTAGACGGCGGGGTTTAGCGTACGTCCAAGATTTTAGCAATCATGACACTATTTAGGCTCAAGGCCTTAGAGAACATACTAACCACTGTCACAAAGACATGGCATGGAGATGAGGAGTCGCCACCCATGGTAATAACTGGGACAATTTGATTGGTGGTACTCGATTCTCTAAAAGAAAATTAGCACCACAACTAGGAGATTCTGGATACGGAATACTAACTTCTCTTAGTCTCGTGTTCATTTAGAATAATTTTATAAATAATTATTTCATCCTCTAATTACATGCAATTTTATTAAACCCTAATTAACATCCATCTACCCAAAAAGGCAATAAGTCAATAAAATTACAAGTAAAAATGCACTCAAGATCACGTCGTCCCTAAGTCTAAACTATGTTAATTTTTTTAAATAAGTTAGCTAAATCTACATTTTATTTACAAGTGAAAATAGAATAAAAGTGGGCCTACATTTTATTAATTAATGAGTTTAAATATATTTTTTAGTCTTTCTAAGATATGGGCTTAAGTCTATTCAATTTTAAAGAAGAAATTAAATTAGTAGGCCTAAGTCTTAATCTGATTTTATTTTAAATGAAATGTGGGCCTAGGTCTATTTATTTTAAAAGAAATGCAATTAAATGGGCTGAGAGCGGGCCTAAAATCTAATTAACCTAATGGGCCTAAGTTGATTTTAATTATTTAAAAAAACTTAAATCATTTTTTAAGCCTATTTATTAAGTGGATTAGACCTAAATGTGGGCTTAGGGCCCAAAGACATAAAAACATAAAAAAAACAAGCCCAAAATAAATAAAACACAAAAATAAGATCAAACAAACATTACAGTGATTTTCTAAAAAAAACCCTAAATTAATTACATGCAAACCCTAATTTAAGCTACTGCCACCATTGATTTTAATTGATTTTTACCTAATTGAACCTAATTACTAATCAATTTTAAAATACAAAAATTTAAATCTTTCACAATTCCCACTACTGGGGTTATTACAAACTACGTACAGAATTAAAATTAAATAATTATACACCCAAAAATTAAAATAAACTACACGGGATACCAAAATGCTGAACAAAAATTAAAATCCTAAGAACTATTATTAAAACAGTACAAGTTCATCCATGGCATTCCATGGATCTTCTGTTCAATTAAATACAGGCGGTATTCTCCTCCTCAATCCACATACGGACATCAAAATAAAAAAAAAAAGCAATCAAATTAGTAGTGAAATTAAATAATAAAAAAAATTAATGAAATGAACAAAAATCACATAAGAGAAGAAAGAAAAAAATGAATGATGTGTATATGCCCTTTTTCGGCCCCTCAGATTAAGATTTTCACTGTTGAAATTGACTCAGTGTTGATTTGATTATGGACTGGGACTAAAAAATCGATGTATCATCTTCGTCAAATGAATTGCAAAAATTAGGGTTTTTTTTCAAGAACAGAAGAAATCAAAGCTTTTTTTTCATCTGTAAAAAATCCTTCAACCAAGCCTCCAGCCAAAAAAAAAAAACCTCTTTTTGCACGCATGTAGACTCTACTTTTAAATGCAGAGTCTGCGCGTACTGAACTTCCTCCAAAGGAGGAACATACCTATCTGATCAGATCAGATAGCGTTTGTTTTTATTGTAAAAAAATATCTTCCGCGTTTCTTTTTTTTTAAAAAAAACTTATCAGATAAAAATTTGAATTTTTCAACCAATCAAAACACTGAAAAAATCGATAAAAATAAGGAAAAAAAAAGCAAAAAAATCAAAAAATGGAATTATTGCACATCGGTACTATGCAATGCCGACCAACATTGTATAATGCCAACCAGCATTGTCTAATGCCGATCCTAAAAAAATAATTTTTTTAACTTTTAATTACCAAAAGACCCATGAAAAATGACTTATTTGCAATCAAATCCTAAAAAATGTTACAATTTAGTCCCTAAAGTCCAGAAAATCAACAATCAAATCCAATTTTTGAATAAATTTCATCATAGGGGCTTACGTCGCAATTGTGCATAATTGCATCCTGAAATTGGGTGCTTACAGTTACCCCCCTTTGTTGCTGTTTGCTTGACAAATTACGGCAAAGCAATAGAAGCACACAATTTTGAAAGAAAGAAGTTAGGATACTCGATTGTATCCTAAGTAATGGATTGATGCTCAAATTGTTGAGCAAGGTGTAGTGTTTGATAAGTCACACTATATTTCTTGTGGAACATCTAGTGAACTTTGCGCAAATGAGTTTCACTATATTCCCTGTGGGACGTTTAGCGATGATAAGTTGAAAACTTGCTATAGTTCCTGTGGAACATCTTGCAATGATGAATTTCATTATATTCCCTATGGGACGTCTAACGATGCACACTATATTCCCTATGGGACGTCTAGTGTAGATGAATCAAAATAAATTCCATCGTACTCGGTTGTATGATGCTGATTATACTCGGTCGTATAATCGATTGAGGATACATTGCACTCGATCATATAATGCCTACTACACTCAGTCGTATAGTCTGTTTTGCAAAAAAGGCATCACACTCGATCATGTGATGTTGATTATACTCGATCGTATAATCGATTGAAGATACATTGCACTCAGTCAAATAATGCCGACTACACTCGGTCGTATAGTCTGATTTGAAAAAAGGCATCACACTTGGTCGTGTAATGCTAATTATACTCAGTCGTATAATCGATTGAAGATACATTGCACTCGGTCGTACAATGCCAACTACACTTGGTCATATAGTCTGATTTAAAAAAAGGCATCACACTCGATCGTGTGATGCTGATTATACTCGGTCGTATAATCGATTAAAGATACATTGCACTCGGTCATACAATGCTGACTACACTCAGTCGTATAGTCTGATTTGAAAAAAGGCATCACACTCGATCGTGTGATACTGATTATACTCGCTTGTATAATCAATTGAAGATACATTGCACTCAGTCATATAATGCCAACTATACTCAATCGTATAGTCTGATTTGAAAAAAGTCATCACACTCGATCATGTGATGCTGATTATACTCGCTCGTATAATCAATTGAAGATACATTGCACTCGATCATACAATGTCGACTATACTCGGTCGTTTAGTCTGATTTGAAAAAAAGCATCACACTCGGTCGTGTGATGCTAATTATACTCGGTTGTATAATCGATTGAAGATACATTGCACTCGGTCATACAATGTCGACTATACTCGGTCGTATAGTCTGATTTGGGCTTTCGGATTTAGACAATTCATTGCTGCACTTTTGACTATTTGAGGCCAGTCTGGTCGTTATTCTTTATTTGCTTTGATCGAGCGATGGATGGATACTACCCACACTTTTCATACTCGTGTGGGTGGGCTGACCATTTCACCTATGAGCTTCTCTACTATCACCGGGATTGCCTTTGGGGGATCTCCAATTCCATTTGACATCAGCTATTGTAGTCTTCCAGAGCATGCACGGAGTTAGTACGTGCGAGATTTGATTAGATTCGCCCTAGCATGGAAGAATCGGAAGAACGTTCTTCTTTCATCATTAGTTAAGGGATTTAGATGCCTTACTACTTCTACTCCTCGTCAGATAATTCATAAGGCAAGGTGTTTCCTCTTGATATTATTAGGCACGACCCTCTTTTGTGAGACTAGTCATGAGGTCATTATCGCTTTATTGGGTTCTCTTCGTGACTTGGATCGAGTTGCCACATTAGATTGGGATTCTGCTGCACTCGCTTATATTTATTATAAACTGGACACTATCTATAGAGGTGCTGTCATGATGTATGGCTTTTGGCACGTCTTGCATGTATGTTCTCCTTTATTTGATCTTTATAATTTTGCTCTTCTTTGCCTTTTCTGATATGTTCTTTTTTTTCCAAATCTTGAGCATAGAGGTCAGGCTAATTCAAGGCTTTAACACTATCAATTCTGATAGGACCTTTCCTCTGATGATGAGATGAGGTTCTTGAACACTGTGATCAATTGAACACTGTCGAGTGGCACCTGGTAAGGAAAAAATAAAATCATTATTATGCTATAGTTTAATAGAGATTAGACTTAATTTACATAAATTACAGATAAGCTCTGATTGGTTGGAGGGTGCTGAGGACATCCAGCAATATAATTTCATGGCGGTTGCAGCTCGCTTGGAGCCTATGAGGATCCTGCTCTCTGGTTATGGCTGTCTGATGTGGTATCTAGGGGAGCAAGTATATTGCTAGTCTACTGGTGTTGCATTCCATCTGATGTCCCCTCCTCTATGCTCTGTAACTCGCATCTTATGGGTTTAGAGCTGAGAGATGCACTACAGGGATATGCTGCCTCAGATTTCCTTGAGCATTCTCGACATTATCAGCAGTTTATCCATAAGAGCCTCTTGGAGCATGTTCCTATTGATGATGATGAGGTAATTTCACATTATTTCAGCTTCTATTTCTAAAACCTATGACTCACTCCTTCTCTTTATAGTTTGAGGAGGTTCGCTCTCATGTTGATACCAATGAGGAGATTGAGATTGCTCTAAAGACTGAGATTGCTCTAGAGATTGAGAACCCTGAGCCCAGACCTAGTCCTGGTCATCCTGTTCAGCACGTTAGGTCTAGTCATGATGGAGCCTTTATCGATGCTACGCTTGGTGATGTATCTCTTCCAGACAAGTCTATATTCTACTGGGCTCCAGCTGTTCAGGCTCTAATTGACACTTATTGCTGTTTGGTGATGCTCAACTTCCTAGCTTTTATCCACCAGATGCTTCTTATGTGAGTCTGTTTGCTTTATTTCTTATATGGATATGTACACTTGACAATGATATTAATAAAATTTACAAAATAGATTCCCCGAACACAGGCAGAGTATCTATATGGACTTGCCTCATCTCAGAGATTATTTATGATGCAGGTTACAGACAGTTGGCGAGTAAGCGCCCTCACTGAGACAATGCAAATGTATGCATGTTATCCATGTAATGCATATGATATGGTGTTTTTTATGTATGCAGAGCTATTCCAGCGGTCTAGAGCGGGAGAATGAGATGCTTCGTCGGCAGCATGTAGCCTTGGGCTTTGATCTGTATAGTGCTGGGACTTCATCTGTTAGATCTCCAGACACTCATGATGCCTACCAGAGGATGGAGCCCATGGCTTGATACCAGAGCACGAGATGAATGATTTAGAGTTTTTGTATTCCTGACTTTCTGGGTGTTTGTATCTGACTGCTCTCTATTGCACTATTGTGTTAACCAACTTTACAAGTTAGATGCACTTCTTTCTAGATTTACAATTCCTGTAAACTTGTTGAAGTTAGTTTCAACCATGAATGTATAAAAGTACATTATGATGTTGAAAATTTAGCATGTACTTAATAAATCTCACTATTTTTTTATTTTCATGACTGTCACTTATTTGCCATTCGCAAAGGTTAGAGGCATTGTTAACCATCTTATGCTGAGAGTATAGCATTTACTAAGTGAAGAGCTTACTTCCACACCTAATTTTAGGGAAAATTTGCTAAATAAAACTTATGTAAATTAAGCATAAAAATATTGAATTCGGAGTATCAAAACAGTCTTTGAATTATTTTTGTGCTTTCCTTCCTTATCCAAGTATTCCCCCGCCTTTCTCATATTACTCAGCGTGGATACCGTTGGAAAGGTCTTTTGGATATTCATACTCTTATAGAGCATTGGAGTAAATAGAGCAATTTTTTTTAACGTGGGTCCTCTTTTAGTATTCCCTCGCCTTTCTTGTATTACTCAGCATGGATACTGCCAGAGGTTCATGTTGATACTCTTGCTCATTTTTGGGCATTGGAGTATATTATGTTTGCTCTTGTTTTGATTCTCCTCTTAGTGTTCCCCCGCCTTTCTTGTATTACTCAGCATGGATACTATTGAGGGATTTGTACTCGTACGCATTTCTGAGGATTGGAGTAGATTATATGCACATTTATTATTTAAAAGACTAAAATGACACTTTGAAATTCAACCAAATTATACTGCAAGTCCATAGATTTTGTCTTTGCACATTCTTCCCCTCATTTGGGTGTAAAGTAAGCATTAGATTAATTAAAGTTTTAGAAACTCTCAACATAGAACTGTCAACAAGGCATCTGAATTCTACGAGGCTAATAAAAGAAAGCCACTAAAATCAAAGGTCATGAGATAAGTTTTCGCACATGATATCATGAAGTGGATGAATTTACTCTCAATATTATAAATTTTCTTTGTACTTCACTACATAATAAAAAAAGAGATAGAGTTATACTACTTCCCTTTGGTATTTGTCAGGCTATTTGTCACACAGAGTGAGATTTTGACGAGTGATTAGCATTTGCTATCTTAGTCATTCTTATTGATGTATCGATTCTTTTCCTCTTCTTCGTTCTCTTTTATTTTCCCTGCACAAAATACCATAAGTTAGTATGGTTTATTTGTAAATGAAGAAATTTTGTCAAAATGCAATATTATTCTTTTGCATTCTTCCCTTTTTGATTGTGGTGATGATGTCTCTAGTCGCAAGGTCGCGATGTTCTACCATCAAAGTTGTGGCTTTCTTCTGTTGATGCTATGGTGGAGGGCTCCATCATTCCTCTTCCTAACATTTCCTACAAAAGATAAGATTTATGAGTTAGGGATTTTTATTTCATAATCAAAGAATTTTTCAGAGTGCATTTGTCCCAAGTTTTTAGTGCATTCTTCCCTTTTAATCATGATGTCTCTGACCATAGGGTCGTGATATTCTACCATTGAGGTTGTGGCTTTAGGCTGAATATTGATGTTATGGTAAAGGGCCTCATTCCTCTTCCTAATATTTCCTTCCAAAGAAAAGATTTGGAAGTTAGAGGTTTTTATTTCACCATCAAAAAAGTCTTCGGAGTGCATTTGTCTCTCAAGTTTTGAGTGCATTCTTCCCTTTTTAGGGCCGAGCACATGTATCACTGACATGTTCGACTTTCTTATTACCATATTCCACACCCTCTTGAGATCACTAGGATGATGCTTCTTGGTAATGTTGCTCCTCCTATTTTACCTTTCAGATGTTTTACATGTGAATACTCTGACTATTTTCCTGCATTTTTACAACACTAATCTTGAATGTTAGTAGCAAAGTGTTTAGACAATCTTGACTACGCTCAAAAACTTTATTATGCAAAGAAAGTATTTCATAATAAATGTATGCAAGTGTATGCATGTTATGCATAACATGCATGATCCTAATAGGTCTTCTGTTTGGAGCAAAGCTATGTTCGCAGCTTAGAGTGTGAGAATGAGGTGCCTCATCAACAACTTATAGGTTCAAGCACTTGATGCTTCATTGTTGGTACTTTTGATGTTTGAGCTTCTGATATAGTCTATCGGACAAATAACCAGGCTAATGAGTGGGGTCCATGGCTTTACACTGGAGCTCATGATTGACCAATGCACTATTGAACTTTTCTTTTTATTACTGCTTCTGTTGTATGATAATTGTTATATCTGTATGCTTGCAGTATACTCCTTTCTGCCCTGAGATCATTTTCACTAACTTTGAAGTTCTACTATTTTTACCATTTTGCCCCTAACTTGTCCCGGAGTTACATTTTGCCCCTAGCTTCTTTTTGAATTCATCCTAGTAATCACTTTCTTTAAGTGCACAAGAGACTCAGTTTGGTCATTTATTATTGTTGGTCCTTTGTCTTACTAACCCTATTAGCTGCAATCTCATGTATTGAAGATGCATAGGAGTGGGCGAACTGATTGAAGCGAATTCTGGATGATGAAATCAATTGGACTTCCACTTCGAAGAATTCTGGAGCAGAATATAAGGCTTGATGCTGATGCAATAATTGATAGTTACAATGTATGGATTGAAAAGCAAGTTACTGAGCCACTTGAATTCTCAAGGTATAAGGGGATGCTAGGCTTATAAGGAAAATTACAAAAGAGGTGGCAAAAAGAAAATGTAACTAAAATAGTGATCTCATAGCTCTAATTTAGCTTTCATCATGTATTATTTTTCCATTCAGATACTTATGTGGTATGATAAAGACCAATATGCGATGTTTGAACAAAAATTTAAAATTCAATTTTAATCATTCATTAGGGTAAAAATGAGAACATTCATTACATCACATGATATAACTCCCGTTTTCAATCAGTCATGAATTTTCCTCTCTAATTTTTACCTTACTGTTCTCTTTTTTTTTTCTTTTTTTTCCTCTTTTTTATTCTCTCTTTGTTCTTTCCTTTTTTATTATTTTTCTCACATTTCCTATCTTCAAAAGTTACATTATGCGATATATGGATGTTCTTTAAATTTGCATTTGTGCCCATGCTGAATGAATCTAATTGAATTGAATTTATGTCAAACAAGTAGATGCAATCAATACCATAATGCACAGTACCATTAGGATGTACATTATATAAGTAAGCATGGTCAGCATTTATATCAATGATCACTAGAAACTAAAATTTTATTTAATGATACAATGAGAAATTTTATTTCCTATTCTAGATGCTAGCAATGCTGAGTCTTATAATGGTTATCCTTGAGGTGGTTGACATAACAACTCTTTAACAGTAGTACTACCCATCCTCTCAGCTGTCAGCTTCATCACTTCCTTTTTGTTGTCCTTCATTAGATTCTCCACAATCTGCTCCTTGAAGATCTCAAACCTAGGGACATATGCTCCAGCAACACTGACTGATTCCTTAGCTCTCAGATAGTATTTGCCTTCTCCTGACCTGATGAAGTTCTGACTCAAAGGACCAACTTTTGCATAAAGCTTCCTCTTTTCTACATTGAATCTCTTCCTTGCCCTTCTACCTTTTGGCTTTGCTTCCCCTGTAAAACCCAATCCTATTGTGTCATCTTGATTTTTGAATCCTAGGAATTCTCCTTATTCATTCTTCCCCAGTCCTCGTCCAAACCAGTAATTCATGTTCTTTATCATTTTTGCTACTCTCGGATCCATTTCAGTCCCATCAAATATCCCAACAATCTAGAAACTAGGGGGTGCACACACTTGTTTCTATTTATCAAGTATGGCTGCCACAGCTGCATTAGTTCCAGCTTCTATTGTCACGACATCTCCTTCATGAAGGAATTTTATTTTATGGTGCACTGTTGAAGGTACTCCTCCCAGGGCATGAAACCACGGCCTTCCTAATAGCAAGGCATAGGTAACATGGATGTCCAGTACAGTAAATTCAATAGTTGACTCTATAGGCCCTGTTTTGACCAAAGCCTGAAATGTTCCCTCCACATTCCTAGTACTGTCATCATAAGCTCTGATTATGAGGTTTGAAGCCGTCAAGCCCAAATTAGGTAGGATTTTTAATGGGCATATATTTATAGCTGAACCATCATCCACCATTATAAAGTTGGTTCTCTTCCCTTTTACTTCAGCTGGAATAAATAATGTCTTGTTATGGTTTCTTCCCTCTAAAGGCAATTTATCATCTAAGAATGTTATCAGCCCATGTTTCTTTTCTATTACTTTTGCTACTATAGCCTCAGGCCTAACTACCGTTTTAATGCTCATATTTGATAAAGCTTTAACCAGAGCCCTTCTGTGACTACCTGAATGAATCAGTAGTTCCCAAATGCTCACACTCGCTTTAGCCTTCTTAAGTTGTTCAAAAATCAGATTCCTCTGCTTCTGCATCTTCTCTTTCTATTACGCCTTCTGTTTTCTTTTCTGCTGCTTTATGATTCTTCCCACTTCTAGTGACATGATTCATTTTAGGATCATCACTCCAAACATTGAAACCGCCTAGGCTTTCCTCATCAGAGTTATACCAAATCTCAATAACTCTAATGGTTCGGTCTCTTTTCCCATCCTTCCACACTTTCATTGTGCATGTTTCTTTTCCTTTCAACTCCCTCAGCTTATCCGTATGTTGGCTTAACAGCTCTTCCACTTCTTCTTGGGACATTTCTAGGGTTAAGAATTCATCTTCTTCAAACTCATCACCCCATCCTGTCAGCACAATCGATTCAATGGGGATGTCAGCAGAAGCAGGTTTAGAATAGAACACTCTGTAATTGAACTTGCCCGAAGGTTGTCCCAACAGATCTTCAACTCCTCTTAGCGATTGCTCGGGAATTTCAGGCTCTACTTTTACTGGCTTATCATCAAAATCATCTCCTTAACCTGAGGGCTCAATTGATTCAATAGGGATATCAGCAGAGGGTGGTTTTGAGTAAAACACTCTGTAATCAAACTTGCCTAAGGGCTAGCCCAGTAAATCTTCCACTCCTCTCTGTGGCTGTCCAAAAGGTTCTCCATTGGGTATAGGGTTTAGGTCCTCAAAGGAGCTTAGCACTTCTTCCTTACTAACTCCTAAGTTGATCATCATGGTGGTTGGTGGTGGAACATTTTGGTAGTTTGGGAAAGGGTTGTTTTTGGTGTTTGGGTTAGAGTTAGATTTTTCAAGGTCGGTGATTTTTCTGGAGTCTATCAGGTTTTGGATCTTATGTTTTAGCCAGATACAATTGTTTGTGGGATGGCCAGTAGCTTGATGGAATTTACAATAACTATTAGGGTCAAAACTAGGGATATTTGGGTTTAGCTTAGAAAAGGTTAAGGATCTGAGTAGGCCTTTTTGGATTAGCCTCTCTAAGACTTTGGAGAGTGGTTGGTTGAAGTTGGAGAACCTTTGGGGTTGCTGAATTGCACGCACCTCCATAATTTGGCTAGTGCTCCCCTGTTGTGTGCCCCCAGTTGAGTAATTTCGGGTTCCTGTGCTTCTGGCAGTTTTCTTTTTCTCATTCTCTATCTCTTCAACTTGTAGACCATCATCATATAGATCTATGAAGGTCTTTGGGTTCATCATTTGCAGTCTTTTGACTAAATTAGGTGATATATTATGAACAATCATCCTAACTTGATCCTTTTTAGCCAGTTTATTTTTCATCAATCCTGCTTTATTCATGAATCTGGTGAGGAAATCAGAAAAGGACTCATTTGGTTTCTACTTAGTCAACTCCAAATCCCTAATAGACACTTCCAATCGAGTGTTATAATCATATTATTTTAAGAATGCAGTACATAGTTCCTTCCAATCAACCCTAACAGACTTTTCTAACCCATGGTACCAGTTCACAGTCATTCCTTCCAGTGACAATACAAATAGCCTAGCAACGACTGCTAATGGTGCTTTAGTAGTGATCATGGTTATTGTGTATTGGCTCAAATGAATTCTAGGATCTCCTCTCCCATCAAATTTCTACTGCTAAGGCATTTTGAATTTTTCAAGCAACTTATCTCCCTCCATTTGTAGCATGTCATCAAAGTCAAAAGAATACCCCATTCCTTGTCCTCTAATCAGCTCTTCCATCTTAGACATTTTTTGAGTCAGTGCTTGCATTTGCTTAGACTCAAGGTCTTGAACCAATTCAAGTGATTCTCTCTTTGCCTTTTCTACCATGTAGTTTTCAATGTCCTCCATTCTCACATCAGTAGCAGGCACATTTCTAGGAGCGGGTTGCCCCCCAGCATTGTTAGCAGTAGGTGGAGGAGCTACAGCAATAGGCGGAGCTCCTACTATAAGTGGCTGTCCAACAGTAGCAACAGGTGGTTATTCAATAACAGCAGCAGGTGGTTGTTTAATAATAGCAGCAGGTGGTTGTTCAATAACAGCAGCAGGTGGTTGTCCAACAACAGGTTACATAAGTCCAGCCAAGGCCTTTCTTAGTTCATCTTGCATCATAGCTTTCATGTCATCCATCAAAGCTCCCTTAATGTCCTCCAAGGTCCACATCTTTGGTTGTTGTTCCATTTCAGTCTATTCAGTCTGAGCTGATTCAGCTTCTAGGAATAGTGGGTTAATTGGACTCCCCTCTAGTCTCTCCAGTCTGCGAAGAATGCCTTAAGCTATAGAATTCGGACTTAAATCAACTCTAGTCAATCTGCCACCTCTTCATCCCCAGACATGAGAAGACCCAGATGAATCTATGATGGCTGCAAAATAAGGTATTAGTATGATGCATGGACTGTATGTATGCATGAGTCATGTGCTATGCAACAAGTAGCAGGCAAGCACTTAGTAAGTAGCAAGTATCAAGAAGCAATCAATAGGCAATAAGCATAAGCCTTCCAACCTTATTTCTCCCACACACATGTTCAATGGTGAGTTTCTTTTCTTAGGATGTTTGGTCTTGGCCTTCATATCAACAGGGGATATTAAGAGCCGACGCGCATGCCAAATCTCTCTTAAAAGATAAAGCACAGAATCAGCATTTCTAAATATAAAGGTCTAGCCTAATCCTTATAAGCCTGAATGAGCTTCAAAGGTATAGGCCTAGGCTTTTATAAATAGAAATACGTCATGGCAATTCAAATAAACAAGCACTTTGGGTGAAGATCCTAGGGGAAGTAACTAGGCCATTATATATGGTTAGGGTCTGGTGAAAAGTTAAGGTTCCTTTAGCAAGATGCTCTCCATTATGGACTTTGAGTTACAGGCCAAGGTCATAGGGGCCAAGCATCCTTTACCAACTCGAGAGAAGATTACCCCCCTTAGGGACTTGGGTTACAGACTCTGATCAGATGAGCCCGGTAATCTCTCTTGAACCGAGTTAAGGCTAAGAGTGATGGTTAGCCAATTTACAACTCCATAAAGCTAGTAGAATCATGGAATCATAAACCAATGCCATCAGTTTAGTAGGGACATGCAGAATGAATGCAAGAATGAAATAATAATCAATAAAAAAAATTCTAAAGAACACAAGTAGAATTAGTATCTCTTATCCCCAGTGGATTCACTACTGTAGACGACGGGGTTTAGCGCACGTCCAAGATTTTAGCAACTGCAACACTGTTTAGGCTCAGGGCCTTAGAGAACACACTAACCACTGTCACAAAGACATGGTGTGGAGATGAGGAGTCGCCACCCAAGGTAATAATTGGTACAATTTGATTAGTGGTACTCGATTCTCTAAAAGAAAATTAGCACCACAACCAGGAGATTCTGGATACGGAATACTAACTTCTCTTAATCTCGTGTTCATTTAGAATAATTTTATAAATAATTATTTCATCCTCTAATTACATGTAATTTTATTAAACCCTAATTAACATCCATCTACCCAAAAAGGCAACAAGTCAATAAAATTACAAGTAAAAATGCACTCAAGATCACGTCGTCCCTAAGTCTAAACTATGTTAATTTTATTAAATAAGTTAGCTAAATCTACATTTTATTTACAAGTGAAAATAGAATAAAAGTGGGCCTACATTTTATTAATTAATGAGCTTAAATCTATTTTTTAGTCTTTCTAATATGTGGGCTTAAGTCTATTCAATTTTAAAGAAGAAATTAAATTAGTGGGCCTAAGTCTTCATCTGATTTTATTTTAAATGAAATGTGGGCCTAGGTCTATTTATTTTAAAAGAAATGCAATTAAATGGGCTGAGCTAAGTCTAAATAATTTCAATTTAATTAAATGGACCTAAAATCTAATTAACCTAATGGGCCTAAGTTGATTTTAATTATTTAAAAAAACCTAAATCATTTTTTAAGCCTATTTATTAAATGGGTTAGACCTAAACGTGGGCTTGGGGCCCAAAAACATAAAAATAAAAATAAAAAAAATAAAAAAAAAAACAAGCCCAAAATAAACAAAACACAAAAATAAGATCAAACAAACATTATAGTGATTTTCTAAAACAAACTCTAAATTAATTACATGCAAACCCTAATTTAAGCTACTGCCACAATTGATTTTAATTGATTTTTACACAATTGAACCTAATTACTAATCAATTTTAAAATACTAAAATTTAAATCTTTCACTATTCCCACTACTGGGGTTATTACAAACTACATACAGAATTAAAATTAAATAATTATACACTCAGAAATTAAAATAAACTACATAGGATACCAAAATGCTAAACAAAAATTAAAATCCTAAGAACTATTATTAAAACAGTACAGGTTCATCCATGGTATTCCATGGATCTTCTGTTCAATTAAACACAAGCGGTATTCTCCTCCTCAATCCACATACGGACATAAAAAAATAAAAAAAAAAAGCAATCAAATTAGTAGTGAAATTAAATAATAAAACAATTAATGAAATGAATAAAAATCACATAAGAGAAGAAAGAAAAAAAATGAATGTTGTGCATATGCCCTTTTTCGGCCCCTCAAATTAGAATTTTCACTTTTGAAATTGACTCAGTGTTGATTTGATTATGGACTGGGACTTAAAAATCGTTGTATCTTCTTCGTCAAATGAACTGCAAAAATTACGGTTTTTTTTTTTAAATAACAGAAGAAATCAAAGCTTTTTTTTTCCGTCTATAAAAAATCCTTCAGCCAAGCCTCCAGCCAAAAAAAAAAACCTCTTCTCACACGTATGCATACTCTGCTTTTAAATGCAAAGTTTGCACGTACTGAACTTCCTCTAAATGAGGAACATACCTATCTGATCATATCAGATAGTGTTTGTTTTGATTTCAAAAAAATATCTTCTGCGATTCTTTTTTTAAAAAAAAACCTTATCATATAAAAATTTGAATTTTTCAATCAATCAAAACATTGAAAAAATCGATAAAAATAAGGAAAAATACACGAAAAAAATCAAAAAATGGAATTATTGCGCATCAGTACTGTGCAATGCCGACCGACATTGTATAATGCCGATCGACATTGTGTAATGCCGATCCTAAAAAAAGATATTTTTTTTAACTTTTAATTACCAAAAGACCCCTGAAAAAATGACTTATTTGCAATCAAATCCTAAAAAATGTTGCAATTTAGTCCCTAAAGTCCAGAAAATCAACAACCAAGTTCAATTTTTGAATAAATTTCATCATAGGGGCTTACATCGCAATTATGCACAATTGCATCCTAAAATTAGGTGCTTACAGTAAGCGTAGTAGGCTATGGCATCATCAAGATATAAATTATGTGCTGATGAAGAATAAGGCAATATACTTTTTTATTTCAAATAATTTTTATTCAATCAACTGGACCATGCAGGTGGAGTGGCTGTACTCCTATCCCATGGAATAGTCTTAGGGGCATAGTCCTTAATAATAACAATATAAGTTCTAATATTTAAGTTTGATATTAGGGATTAGATTCATTTAAGTCCCTATGTTTGCCTTGAGGCTCAGACATGCCCTCAATTTTTTTTATAATCAAATAAGTTTGGGCTTAATTAAAAACAACTTTCTAGCCCCTTTAAAACACATAGAATAAATGAATTTGGTCTCCGTTAACTTCAAGAAATGACATGGTTGTTGTATTGGCTTCCTCTATTAAATTGCCTATTTTGTTGACCAAATTTTGTTGTCCACCTAAGTTTCCCTTCTTTTTATTATTATTATTATTATTATTGTTCTACTCAATCCTTTAATTCCTACTTCCTTAAAGATCAATATTAGTAATAGGCCTAATATTTGGGCAAAGCTAAAGCTTATATTCGCCTCTTCCTGGAAAAAAAGGTATCTTCTTCCTCATCAATTAGTAGATCGAGGCCAAGTAATATGGAGGTTGATTATAAGGGACTTGTGCGGTTCTATAAATATTGACTTAAAGTGCCGAGATGGACTTCTTGAACTGATGATAATCCTACACGAAGAATTCATGGCTGCCCTAATTATAAGGTTTGTTAAAGATCATGATTTTTTTTATTTAATAATATGTTGTATTTGGTTTTTTTTTTTTATGAGATGAAAGATAAGAGCTCTAATGTTGTAGGTAAATAATTGTGGTTATTTTCAATGGCATGATAGGCTATTGAACGATAGACCTAAGGAAGTAATCAAGCATCTAAAGACTGAGAATAGAATTTTACATGCTGAAAATAAGAAGTTGAAGAGGAGCATGGCCTATAGCAGTTGATGCTTGAAATTTCAAAACTATGGGCAGAGTGTGAAGATTGAAGAAGTCAAGATTTCAAGAATGTTAAAGATATGAAAAAAGATTATTATTGCCTACTCTATTGTTATGTTATCCTGGGATCTGTTATTATCCTGGTTTTTAATAGTTTTGTGTTATGTATGTAAATGGGATGACATGCCTTGGCAATTTCATTAACAAATTATATTTGAAATAAGAAAATAACACTAAAACATACATATTGTACATATGATGGTATACAACGCAAAAAAAACATACAAATGTTGATATATAACATAAAAAGCTTTAAGTCCTAAGAAGTTGTCACCAAAATATTCAAATTTTGTGACATATAACCCTGCAAACACCATATTACATAATTCAGTAAAAAAAAACATGTACCTTCTAAACATGTGACTACAAGATGTTTATTATACCCCATCTGATGTAGCCCGAGGTGGACAATTAAAGTCTCATCCCATCTCACAAAACCCAAGATGGACACTAAAGCTTGCTCCTCATCCTTCTTAAATTCATCTTTAATAAAACTACGAAAAACTTAATAGATAGCATTGTGTATCAATAAAAATATAAAGATAGATATAAGTCAAATTGAAATTTGTAACACTAGTTATGATAATGTTATTGATAATACATAACACATATACAAGAGTTATACAGTTAAAGTATACAAAATTATGGCCACAAAAATGAGAGCAACACTAAGGCAAGATCCTTAAGCCAACCTTAATTAGTCTATCTATGAAACTCTTTAGAATCAATGGTCCATTATCAAGCCCTGCTATTTGAAAATATTTTGAAAATAGAGAAAAATGAGTACATAAATACTCAGTGAATAGATATTGCAAGCAAAAAACAATTTAGTTAACCCAATACAATAAAATTGTCAAATTAGAAAACTAGAGCATTTATAATCAAAATATAAGTCACATGAAATATCAAATACATCCTTGCATTCAAATCATAATACAAGTTTTTTTAAAACATCAACATAACTTTCCTTTGTATTAACCAACCCTGCAATAAGCATCACAAACTGACTATAACATATTGGCCATCATAAACTCATTCTCTAGGCACACTTGACAACTAACCCTTCGACTATATTAGCACGGTATGATCCTTCTCCCTTTATCAACCTACGACTATATTAGCACGATATGACCCTTCTCCCTTTATCGACCTGCAATCAAATGCCTTATTGTTTATTATGCAATAGCAACCATCACAATCTCAATATAGAATGCCTCAGCACATCTCATCACAATCTCAAATGTACATATAACACTACAGCGCATCCTTAGATCTCATATAAGGTGGTGTTATACAAAACTAAGTACCATTTCCATCAAATAATCTGTCAAAATATTGGTAACACATTTGTAATTTATCAAAGCATTCATAATCAAACCATCTTTAATCATTATTCAAAAAAAAAATCACCAATGATTTAATGTTTAATCAATTCATCAAATAACTACAATAATTTCAAATCACATTACAAAATAAAACATAGAATAATATTTCATTAAACCAATTAACTTGCAAAGCGTTTCTTGTGTTGTAGTTCCAATCATAAACAAGTAATTTAAGCAATCATAACAATTGAGTTAAAGTAAATCAAAAACATTAAATTAGGTTCATAAAATAATATTCCTACTACTTTAGGTATCAAGGGAGGTTCAATGGGCAAAAATTCAAAGAATTTCTAGAATCTAAGACTTGAAACTGGAATTAGAGACTGTTGATATATTGCCAAATATGTTTATTTATGATACAAATTTGAAATGATAGACATGGAATCTATCTTGGCATGGTATAATGCACAAATGGCATGGGAACCTGGAATTCCAATTAGTTTTTATTCCTTACAAGAGAAAAGTTGATTGTTTAATATGACTGTATACTTATCCATTCCTTTACCAATTTCATATACAACTACTCCATTAAAAACCATTTTGCATCCATAGTAGTTATCCTTCCAATCTTGAGACATACTCATACATGTTGGATTCCAATCATCGATCCATTTCTTAGCCAATTTTTTATTTTTTAATCCTATTTATAGCTTGCAATCAAATGTCTTCAAGCATGCTTATTATTAGCTTATGTCTAGTAATAAGTATCCATGATTTGAATGACTCGATAAAGTTATTGTCAACTATATAAGACTTATGTACTTTGATAAGAAGTAGGCTGGGCACCAATTGTGAGGTGGCTAGTATAGGAGACCCTTACCAGCATTTTGTGAAACCTCATTTAGTTTCTCCAAATTATCTTTGAACTTCTCCTCATATGTGCTCTAAGCATATGTCTAAAATTTCATACTAAGTTCCCCTCTAGTCCATTTTTTGCACTAGTTATAAAATATATGCCTTGCACACCACTTATGCTCAGCCTCATGTAGTAAAGGAATCACTTCATCAATTAACCCTATCTTAATTTCATAACAATGCATGTGTATTAGTAAAAGTTATAATGAGTCTAGATGAACACAGACAATTCAAAAAAGTAAATATAATTATCATATATTAAGTAATTACTACACACCTTTTATATATCAAGGATAACTGTAAGTTGTGAGTCATCACCTAGTGAAAGTTCTTATGCCAGCCAAGTTATGAACCACCTCTAGTTATTTTTATTTTCTTTGTTAATAATAGCCTATGCTATTGGTAGCATCTAATCATTACCATATATCCTAATAGCACTCAATATTTGCCCTTTACATACACCCTTTAAAAAGCAGCCATCAAGTCCAATAAGTTGCCTATAACTAAATTTCCACCCATTTTTAAATGCTTCAAAACATACAAACATTCGTCAGAATATCCTTTTATCCATTTTCAATTGCTCCTTATAAAGCTCAATCTCTACTTTAGTACTAGGATTGTAGCTTTTTAGAGCTACAGCATAAGCTTCCAATTACTAAAATTATACCATATACTACTATTCAGTTCTTTAATAATCATCCTTTTAGCTCTCTTCCACTTCTAAAAACTAACATTTATTTTTAAATTTTCTTTAACCTCTTTCATCATATCCTTCATATTAAATGCTGAATTGTTATATATCTTTGTCTTGAAATGGCTTGCAATAAACTTCACACTTGCATTTGGGATTGTGAAGTGTCTGAAGTAAATATGTTCAGCTTTAAGTTTCTTAATGGCTAAACTAGGATTTTTCCCATCCCTTGAAATTCTTAGCATAAATGGATAGTCAGACTCATTTTTACATTTTGCCATAATTTGATACAATTCATTAGGATTCAACTTTAATTTATACTTAAAAACCACAACATACTTGATAATTGCTACTCTAGCTTCTGCAGCATTAGCAAAAGTCATTCCAAGCACAAAATGGCTTTGACCATCAGCCATATCATACCTCAACCTCTCAAATGGTGGTGTTGTGTTATCATGTTCATTTTCTAACTCATCATATGACCCTTCATCATTATTATTGTCTTGTTGTTCCCCTTCATCTTCACTTTTATTAATGTAACCCTGAGGACCCATATAGTTGGAAGCAACTGGTGTAGGTGTATGTATAAGTGCATCAAGACCTACTATAGAACTTTGACCACTCTCCACATTAGCAAAAGAACCTTGACCACTCCCTGCAAATTCAGATGGACCGTTGGTATAAGTGTAGGTGCAGATGCAGGTGCATAAGGACCTGTTGTGTTATCATTAACTATAAATTCAGTATCCAAGTGTACCTTTGCCTCATCCTCATTAATTTTATCCCCATATTCAGTAGGCTCAGTTTATTTTTCTATTACTTCCTCATCTTCAATTGTACAATATTCAAGCTCCAACACATAGGTGCAAACACTGGGGTATTAATCTCATGACCATCATAAAATTCAATTTCTCCTACCTATGAATACTTGTTAATATAATCCAAGACCTTCCTAATTGTGTCGTCATCATGGACTAAGAAGAACCCCTTTTGAAGTTCTGTTCCAAGTTTAAGGGAAAAAAAAATTTACTGTTTTATACCCATATGTGTTTCAGTATCTATGTAGCAGGTCATTGTAACAAAAATAATCAACATCAAATTCATTTAATACATCTATATCCACATTAACATAGTCAATTTTACTATCAACGTACTCCGAAGCACCACCAAAATGGAATACAAAATTCGCAGGAGCAGTCATTGCCTTGACAATAAAATTAAAAAAAAATATTTACTCAGTCATTCAATAGCAACAACATAGAGATACCAGCATAAATACAACATATAAGGTAGGTAAGATTAGTCAAATTACACTTATCTCTTGCTTTAAACATCTATAAAAAAGCTTCAACCTTTTTTATCCTTCAAAAAATCAACAAAAACATTATGCTCTTTCATATGTTCCAATAGTAAAAAGATCAAGATGTAGGGTTAGAAACAGAGAATAATGGGTGAAAATGGGAGTTTCCTTCTCTATGCTAATGACCGACGTGAATGGGTAGCTTGGCAATTAATGCAGAAGTGCCAAATTTCCTTCTTGCATAAACGATCAAGCATGCATGGATGATGTGGACCCCAATCATGCATGCCAGGTTTCCACGTCAACAAAAATTCAATGGTAGCCTTTATTTAAATTTAATCACTATTAATGAGGGCCCAGAAAATTGTTTTTAATTAAATCCTAACTTATTTAAGTCTAAAACAAATTGTTGGGCATATCTGAGCCTCGGGGCAAACATGAGAAGCTTAAATAAACTCATTCCCTTAATAACAATAATAATAATAATAATAATAATAATAATAATAATAATAATAATTATTATTATTATTATTATTATTATTATTATTATATAAATGTTTACTAGAAATCATTTATCAATGGAGTTAGTATATTTAACTAACTAGAATGAACTCAAAATAAATAAAAGTTAGATATATTCATGGTACTTTATACACTAAAAATGTATGTGAAGTACTGAAAATATATGTCAACTATATATAATAGTGTATACGCTGATTATAGCAAGAATTTTTTTTAAAAAAAGTGAAAAGTATAAAATACCCTTAATATTGTGTATAATATCACATCCATCATCACTAATATTTTTTATGTTCAAATATACTATTATTATTTTAAAAATTATATATTTAAGTCTCTCTTACAAATGGTGTTAATTCTCACCATTAGTGTGTTCCACGACATGCACAAAGAAAAATATTAAATAAAGGTTTTTTCCCCCTAATGTTTATAACAAAGAATAAATTTACCCTAAAAAATTTAAAAATATTTTAACATAAAAAAATTTCAAAAGAATTTAAATTTTTATAACTGTTTGCTTCTTATAGTCATGAAATCTACTAATACTAATACAATATTAAATAATTTACATATAATTTTTATGAAATTTTCTTAAAATTTTGTCCCATTTAAAAATTTTTAGATTTGTCCTTTTTTTATTCACTCTCAAAATAATTTCTAATAAATATATTATTTAAATGTAACAAATTAGGATGAGATGGATGGATAAATAAACAAATATTTTTTTTATTTTGGGAGTGAATGAAAAAGGCAAAATTTTATATAGGATGATAGTTTCATTTATTTAAATATTTAATTTTTTTAAAATAATATGGAATGAATTTATATAATATTTTTTAAAAAAAATTAAAAATTAGATGTAAAATCCTTTTAATATAATATGACTATTAGTATATTCTATAAAAAAGAAACGGTTATTTAATATTTTTGTTAGATAAAAATTTAAATTTTTTTGAAAAATTTTTCTATTAAAATATTCTTAAATTTTGTTTAAGGATAAATTTATTCCTTATTATAAATATTAGGGGCAAAAATGTACCTTTATCTAATATTTTTCTTTGTACATGTCAATAACAGTACACTTCACTTACGGTGATAATTAACACCGTTTGTAACAAGGGCTTAAATATATGGTTTTTAGAACAATAATAATATATTTGCACTTTGAAAAATGTTAGTGCAAATGTGAGATTATAACACAATGTTAGGGACATTTTGTACCTTTTCCTTAAAAAATACAAATGGAGGCTATCATACCTGGAAAATAAATTAAAATTAAACTAAATATTCACAATTCTTGGCATAGCTAAGCCTTGTTCATCCATCTTCAAAACATTCAAAGCAGTAAATGGAGGGGACTCATAATATTGGGCTTTTCCAATTTATGGCAAAAAAATGAAAATTTTTACCAATTCATGAAATTAATATTTTGGAGACGAAAACCCTAGTTCTCTCACAGCCTCATACCGCCTGAGCACCCTTCTTCCAGCAGCTTAAACCATATAATGATATGTATTTTAGTCACTCTAACCTATTTTCCAAGAAACGCTTCTCTCCTACTTAATAATCCTTTAGGACTACTTTAGGATAATGTCTTTAACCCTTTGCCAAAATCATATACTACTGTGGTTGCGGACGAGTCTGATTTACCAATATCCATAGAGTGAATAAGGATCCTGTAAAACCCTATTATGTGAAATGGATTCAGTTAGAGCAATACAAATGAAAAAACTAGATATTATGAACTACAAGTCTGGGTCCTTGTAGATGGTGATGATTAATTCAAATATCTATTCTAAATGACTAGCTTTATGTCAACATTCATTAATTGGTAAGGTAATCCTTTCCAACTCTCATTGGTCCTTTCCTAATTTAAAATACAAACTGTCATCTATTTGGGTTATTAAGAACAAATGGTGACTGATTTCTCTAGGGAGAGGATTCTATCATATTTTTCTTTATTAGGCACAGGATAAAAAGACAATGTGGAGTTGTGGTTCTTTATTCCTAAAACCTAGTTCATTATGCTTATAACAATGGTCTCCTGGTTTTTATCCTTTCAAAGAAAAGACATCCACAACTCATATATGGACTCATTTTTATTATCTTCCCTAGGAGTTATAGGATTCCCAAATATTATATAATATTACCAGTTAGCACCCCTATACGCATTAATAAAGCCACTTTTGAGGGAGATTTGGGCCATTATGCTTGCATACTTATTGAAATTGATTTATCTATGTCATTGTAATATCAACTGTTCTTAGATTGTCAGGGTCTAAATTTTTATGTTGACATCTTTTATAAGAATATGCCCTTATTTTGCAGCATGTGTCATTCTATTGATCATGATATCTCTTCATACCATATGAATAAATCAAATGAGCATGTTGAACCTCGTTCAAAGAAAGACAAACCTCGTTAGTCATATGGACGATCTCGTTCTCATAAGGTACAATCTCTTTCTGATAAGGTATAGAAACCAAAAGCAAATGCAATTTTAGATGACAAACAAACAAATGTTATTAATGAGCCTCCTTGTTAAAAAGTCTCTGTGGTTAAGACTTAAAATAATTTTTAGCTTGATATTCCAGAGAACCAGTCTAATACTCTCTAGCTTTCTATTTTAGAGAATCATGATTATTTGCAAAAGATTATTCCAGCTTCCTCCCCGGGATCTCTTGTTGCACTTCCTCAAGCTATGGCAAAGCTTGAATAGCATAGTAAATAATCTTAGGTTGATGCAGTAGCTTAGGAGGAACCTTGGCAATCTATTTTTTATAAAAAAAATCCCAAAAAGAATAAAGAATAGCAATTTATCCTAACTGGAAACAGGCCCATCACTAGGGCGGTAATGCAAAAACTCAATGAAGGTAATCTTCTCAAATTACAAAGGCTTTGGGAATTCAACCACCCAAAAAACTCCTTCTAGTTTTTGTCAGGTTTATAAACTGGATTTGCTTTTTCTTACTAAACCCAAAATTTCATTCAATAACGTGCCATCTTCATTCTGGTGTTCAATTAACATGTCATACGTTATGGATAATGCTTTTCGAACTCCCTCTATTTGGGTGTTAGTTTCTAATTCCATTGGCTCAAGTAATGTCTCGGTTATTTCAAGCTTTGATTAACAAATTACAATTTCTCATGTTAGGGATTCTTTTATTATTTCTTTAATGGCAATTTATGCCAATGTTCTTTTAACTAACCATCATTGATTATGGTCTAAATTGACTCATCTTAGCTCTATAATTAATGAAGATTGGTTTGTGATTAGTGATTGTAACTCTTATTTTGATGCCCATAAAAAAATTGGAAGGCCTTCGGTTCATCGTTCTTGTTTGGATTTTATTTCTACTAATTCTAAATGTAATCTCTCTTGCTTGTATACTAAAGGTTCTCTTTACACCTGGATAAACAATATAAAAGGTTTAAATCATGTAGATATTTTGTTGGATAGAGCTTTATGCAATCCTTCTGCTTTTCAGAATTGGAAAAACATTTCTTATTACACTTTGGCAAGATAGCAATCTAATCATAATCCTCTCTTACTTAATTGTTTGTAGACAATCTCCATAAGTCCTTGCCTTTTTAGGTTTCTTTTTATGTGGACTTCTCATGACAACTTTGTTCCTGCAATGGATTATTATTTTGTCCTCTTTCCAAGTGTGTTGTCATCTAATGTTTGTGCTTTCTAACAAGTTAAAAATGCTTCAGTCTTGTCTAAGGCTTTAGAACACTCATGTCTTTGGTGATCTGAGATCTTCTATTTCGACAATCAAGCTGGATTTATTGGATGTTCAAGCAGAAATTAAGCTTTATGGATTTTTGGATTCTCTCTATTCTAAAGAATTACAATGTCATGAGCATCTTCCTGTCTTCTAGCTAATCAGGATACGCTCTTAAAAGAAAAGAGTAGAGTTATTTGGTTAAAAAATGGTCATAAAAACACCAAATTCTATCATAACTTGTTAGCTCGATGATCTCCTCAGTTGGGAATTCACAACTTGACTATTAATGGTTCTTTAGTAGAAGATCAATAGTTAATTGAGTCTCATATTCTTGAATTCTACTCCTCTCTTTTTTAGAGTCCACATTCTATAAGGTCTCTTATTAGTATTCGGGATATAATTCTTTGTTTGGTTTCTAAAACTTAGAATGTTATGCTTTGTTTTATGCCTTCTTCTAAAGATATTAAATAAACAGTTTTTACTATGGACTCTCAGAGTGCACCAAATCCTGATGGTTTTTTTGTTCCTTTTTCACTTTTTATTAGAGAATTATTGGAAAGGAAGTTATGATGCTACAAAAAATTTCTTTTATTTTGGCCATATCATTATGGGTTTTAATTCAAGCTTGATGGTGCTAATTCTAAAAAACCCTAAAGTAAATTCTATTGATCAGTTCAGACTATTATATTAGGTAATTTTATTGTTGTAGCTTTTAAAAACTTTAATTTGCTTGATTATCCTTCTAGGGAAGGCAATATGGCATTGAAAATTGACATCAAAAAAGCTTTCGATACTTTGGAATGGGACTTTATTTTAAAGATTTTATCTGCTTTTGGATTTTTCAAAATTTTTTATGATTGGATAGCTTCTATTTTTTGCTCAGCCATCTTTCTATTATGATTAACAGGTCTCCAAAAGGCTACTTTTCTTGTTCTCGAGGAGTTTGTCAAGGTGATCCACTGTCTCCTCTCTTATTTTGCTTAGTTAAGGAATTTTTTAATCATTTTGTTATGTCCTTGGTTAAGAATGGTACTATTATTCCTATGCACTCCAAAAGTAGGGTTCATTATCCAACTCTTCTTATGTATGCAGATGATATTTTGCTCTTTTGTAAGGCTTTGAAGACTAATCTTTTATGCATTACAGAGTTACTTCATTCTTATGGTTTACTTTCAGGACAGACTGATAATTTGGATAAATCTTCTATTTATTAGCAAGTCACCTCTGCTAGTGCCTAAGTATTTCAAAATACTTCAAGTATGAAAGTGGATTGTCTACCTTTTATTTATTTGGGTGTTGTTATTTTTAAGGGTGCTCCTAAGAAACGTTAGCTTCAATCAGTTGCAGATAAAATTATTAATAAGTTTGAAAATTAAAAGGTTCTTCCCTTTCAATGGTTGTCATCTTTCTCTTAGTAATTCGATGATCTATGGCTCTTTTATTCACTTGCTCATAGTGTATAAATGGCCAAAGATGTTGCTTAAGAATTTGGAAAGATGTTTTAAAAATTTCCTTTGGATTGGGAATGTTCAAACTCAAAAATTGATTTCAGTGGGTTAGGATATTTGTTGTACCACTTTAGAGGAAGGTGATTTGAATTTTTTTTTACATCAAAAGAAAGGCCTAAGCTAGAAGAACCTAAAGATTAGAATCAAAGATACCTATTTTATCTTTAAAAAGCAAAGGAAGCAACCCATGCAGAGGCCTTTCAATCATGGTAAAACCGATGGGATAACTAAGGGCATGAGTGGCCATGAAGTCTGCACAAGTATTACGTTCCTTGAAGATGTGCACCACCTGAACAATCCAGTTCCTTTGAATAAGATTGTTAATATCTTTGAACAATACCATATGCTGAAAAGGGACGTTGTAGTTGCCATAAAGAGATTCAACCACACATTAGTTATCAAATTCCACTATAATATGCTTGTGGTTTATGTCCCAAGCAGCTCAAAGGCCATAAATAATGCCCTAGAGTTATGTCACTATAACATTGCAATAACCAAGGTTAGCCACAAAACCACCAAGTCACCCTCCTATACTATTTCGAAGAACACCCTCAGCAGCTGACCGCATCTTACTTCTTTTCAAATAACCGTCAATGTTCACCTTTATCCAAGGATGGTCAGGAGCTTTCTAAATAGTCTCATGTCTATCTTTAGCATTTCTGATAGGAACAATAATTTGATTCGAAGCATTGACAAAGGCATGAACTTTAGAGACAATCATTGTAGACAGGTTGAAAGGCGCCTAATAATTATCTTCAAAAAGTTATTGATTCCTAAGCTTCCAAAGCATCCAATAAACAGTTTCGAAGATAATTTGCCTATCGATCTCTGTATTGATGGAGAGCCTATTCTACAAATTAAATAAAAACCAATCATCAAAATTAATAGAATAAAAATCATTTAACTTAGAAATTGGAACTAATTGAGTCTAAGATCTTCTGCAATCTCAAAGGACATGGATAATTGTTTCCTCAGCATGACCACAAATATCACAAAGGGTCTGATTAGTCATGTGGTGACAGTGTCGTTCCATATTGGTAAGAAGCTTTCCATGTAGACAAAGCCACATGAAGGTACGGATTCATTCCAGGCCATTCCACCTCTAAATCAACTTCCATTTAGGATCTATAATAAGTAGCCGAGTGTCCTAAAATCAGTTGATAAGCTGATTTAGCCGAGAACTTCCCACTAGGAGAATGGTTCCATATGGGCATATCCGGACCATCTGTTGGAAGAGGAGGTTTTATTGCAGCAATCTGTAAGAGACTAGAAACTGGCAAGAACGTTTGAAAAAAAGGCCAATTGTCATAGCCTACTGAACTATCATCGAAAGCAAATTAACTGGGACATTCATAGTGGAAATATTTATAAGACATTTATCAGTCCCAACCCAATTGTCTAACTGGAACTTGACTGAGTTACCATCACCTAAACTCCAACCCAAACCCTTTCTAGTTTGTTGCCAAACCTTCCTGAAGCCTTGCCAAATCACCGAAGCTTTTTTAATAGGAGAGGGGTTGTCATTGTGAGCTGCACTTAAATATTTAGATTTAAGAACATGAGCCCACAACTCATCCTCATTAGCCATTACACCCCAAGTAAGCTTTATGATAAATGCAAGGTTGCACTGATGAGACTCATAAATGCCCAAACCCCCGAACTCTTTAGGTTGACAAAGCTACTCCCAATTCACTAAACTGATCTTCCTCTCTTTTATACTAATAATTTCAATTAAGTGTGTAGGTAATTATATACCAAACATATACCAAGCATATACACTTTTGGATGTATAGTGACTTTTCGGGCTGATTGAACCTCTGAGATTGAAGAAGGCTTTTAACATATTTAGAGCTCTTAAATGAGAAAATGAGCTTCTTAACATTTGAAGTAGACATCTTGAGCTTTCTGAATTGGGATTTTTTGTGAAAATCCAAGTTCATTTGGTTATGCAAATTTTGAGTTGAAATTCACGTATATGTCTGTCATCTCAGACTGCACATCTCTTAGTATTTTAGAGATATCTTGAGTTACAGAAGTCTAATTAAGGTGATTCAAAATGATATGAAAATATAAGTCAAATATCTAAAACTTTTATGAAGAAAATATGGTCAAATTAGAATTTCTTAAGGAGCAGATCACGGCTTCAACTTGTGTATAGTTGTCTGACAGTATTCTACATTTCAGATTGCATAATCCTCAGTAATTTGGACATAGCCTGAGCTAAAAAAGTCAAATTTAGGTGATTCAAAATTTTATGGAAAGATAATTCAAATATCTACAGCTTTCATGAATAAAGTATGAGCAAATTCAAATTTTTTCATTAGCAAATCACAGCTTCAATTTGGGTATAACTGTTTGACCGTAGTCTGCATTATAGATTGCACAACCCTTAGTATTTTGGATATATCTTAAGCTAAAGAAGTCTAATTCAGGTGATTCAAGTTGATATGGAAAGATAATTCAAATATCTACAGCTTTTATGAAGAAAGTGTGGGTAAATTCAAACATCCTGAGGAGCCAATTATGGTTTCAATCCATGAATAGCTGTCTGACAGCATCAGTCTCAATAATTCAAAATATACACATTGGACACATCATTTGCACCTCCAACAGCTATATTTTTTAGTATAAATACCTCTAGAGCTGAATGGAAGGAAAGTAACTTGTTTTATCATTTTTATTATCTCTTAAGCTTTCATTGAGCTTTCAAATTCTCTTAAATAATTCTTTGTTTGTATAACTCTTGTGAGAGTTGGGTGTGTGTTAGAAATAGAATTTCTCTTCATCTTAAATCTTGGGTTAGATTAGAAGGGAAGTGAGATTTATTTCTAAAGGAATTGGTTTAAGTGTTTTCCATTGAAACACTTGGGTTTTGGTTTTTTGAGTGAGCCTTGAAAACTCATGTTGTAAGGTTATAAGAGTGAGCCATAAAACTCTTGTATAATCTTAATCCTGTGAATAAGATTGTGGGTGATTGAAAATCCTAACTTGGGGATAAGTTAGGTAGAGACATAGGATTGTTATTGAATCCGAACTTCTTAAATCTTTGTGTTCTTCATTCTTCCTTCTCAACTTCTACTTAATTCTTGCAAAGAATTCATTTAATTTCTCATTTTTATTTGATAGTCCTATTCACCCCCCCCCCCTCTAGGACTCTTTTCAAGATGACTAATGGAAGGACCTCTTCCTGTAATCTTAAAAGGTTCCCAATTGCCATTGTTCACCTCCATGTTGATCGAATAAGCAATTCTCTCCATACAAAGAACGAACAAGTAAGGAGATATGGGGACTCCTTGTCAGATTCCCCTAGAAGGAGAAAAACTTTGAGAAAGATCACCACTCTAAAACACCTGCATAGAAGAAGTAGTCAGACTTTTCATTATAAGATTAATGAAAAAATGAGGAAAACCTATATTAAAAAGAGTATCAAAAATAAAATTCCAACTTAGCCTATCATAGGCTTTAGCTAAGTCTATCTTAACAACCATATAGCCCATTTTTCCAGTTTTTGACTGCATAGAATGAATGATATCCTGAGTTATGATCACATTATCTGTGATATGGCATCCTTTGATAAAGCTAGCCTGGAGAGGGTTAATTAATTTATGCATAAAAGGCTTTAAGCGATTAGCAATAATCTTTGTAATCAATTTGTAAGTGACGTTATAGAGGCTAATAGGCCGAAAGTTGTTCCATAATACTGAAGTACAAATTTTAGGATTGAGCACAATGTTGGTTTAATTGATAGTTGAATCCATATTTCCATTCTCAAAGAAGCTTTTCACCATGTTGAATAAAGAGTCACCCATAACATTCCAATGTTTTTGATAAAAGAATGCTTGAAACCAATCAATTCCTGGAGCTTTGGCGGAATTCATACCAAAAAGAGCATTATGAACTTCCTCCTTAGTGACATACCTTAGAAGCGAGGTGTAATCCTCTATAGTGAGCTTGGGAAAGAGGCCTTTAGTAGGAAGGAGGGGCCTGTGATGGCATTCCTCAGTATAAAGCTTGCTAAAGAAAAGCATGGCATCTTGCCTAAGAATATTATTGTCGCTACACCAATCACCGAAAGAGAGTCTAAGAACCAAGTTATTATTCATACGATTTTTAGTTTTAATTCTAGAATGAAAATAACTTGAATTCCTATCCCCAAGATTGACCTAATCTTTGGATGATTTTTGTCTCCAAAAGAGTTCCTCTTAAAGAAGGATTCTATTATAGTCATCCAAAAAAATTAGATTCCAGTTTCCTGAGATTATTGGAGTCCTTTACTTCCCTAGTAGATTGAACACCCTCAATCTGAGCAAGCACCCCGTCTCTTTTTTAAAAAAATATTCCCAAAAATCTCTCTATTCCAATGACATAAATCAGTTTTTAGTAGAGAAAGATTTTCTTGGATGGTAATCCCAGGCTTCCAATGGAGAGAAAGCCATTGATTCTAATCCAGATAGGTCACCCAAGGTGCCAGGAAATGAAATCCCTGATTAGAAGTAACCACAGTCCTCTGATTTATGGTTAAAAGTAGCAAACGATGATCAGAGTTCACTCTTGCTAAATGCTTGACAAAGGAGTTAGCATACATACTAAACCACATATCATTACATAAGAATATATCCAACCTTTCTTGTACTAGTCCCTGAATCCAAGTGAATCTTGGCTCGAGGTAACCCATATCTCGAATGTTATATTGCGCAATCACAGCTTTGAACTTATTGCAGCTTCCAACTCTTTGAGAAGAACCACCTGATTTCTTAGAAGGATGGAGAATCACATTAAAATCACCACCAATAATATAGGGAAGCTGGGTGGTTTCGGTAATTGATGCAATATGAGTCCATAAAGTTTATCTCAAGGGACTACTAGGACTAGCATACACAGCAGTAAAAGGAAATCATGATCGCCAGAGTTAGAGACCCTCATATGAATATACTATCGATTGCTGACTAGGATTTGAATATTAATATTTCCTCTCCATAACACCCAGATACCACTAGAGAAACCCATGGCTTCAACTCTAAAGGAATGATTGAAGTTCAAGGACTTGATGGCATTATCTGCTTTAATTCCACTTATTCTTGGTTCAAGGAATACAAGAATACTTGGATTATACATTCTAACATGCGACAGCAAGATTCATCTAAAATCCATACCAACAACACCCTGACAATTCCAAATAATAATGTTATTCATAAAATTAATAAAAGATATAAAAGAACAAGAAAAAAAAACTAATCAGCATTCCAAATTTGTATCCAGAGTTACAACAACTCCCTGTTCAATTTCTGCTGAATGTAGGCTTAAATTGAGCAAATCAGCAATTTCCAAGTTAGTTATATTTTTTCGAGCTCCTCTCATGAGAGCTTTTTTCATTTTTGTCTTTCCTCTCAAGTGAATTAGATGCTTTGTTTCAGACCCACTTTTAGTGATGATGATTTTTTTTTTTTTTTTTTGTGTTTTCCTTTTGTTGGAGGAATGACTTCATTATTAGAAAGGACACAAGACACTGCTAGATGGTGCTTGGGATTTAGGGAGGTATCAACTATAACAGTTTCTGAGGGAGGAAGCTCGGGTTGATTGGAACTTTGGTAAATAAGATTTCCTGAGTTTACCAAAGGGATCTTCTATAAAGGATTAGTGGTAATCTCATCTGTTGAAGAATTCATAATGTTAGATTCTTGGATTAAGGTTGGTTGAGAAGGCCTACTGATATCATTCATAACAATTCCTGAAATAGGTTTTTGGTCTATTAAAGGGTCCGATTGAGAGTCTTGGCCCGTAGTTTCTTTCCCCTTTCTTTCACTTCTCTTGTAGTAAAACTTCCCTGTAAGAGTAGGAATTGATTTCCCATTCCGTGAATCATGCAAATCATGAGTACTAACTTCTTCCACAACATCACTTTCCATGTTATAAAGGACTAAGAATCCTTGACTCGACTTTTTGGTTGATGCCCCTAGTTTTTGCATATTTTGAGCAGTTGCCTTATTCATTGATCGCCAAATTCTTGCCGGAGCATCCATCCATGGTCCAAGTCCATCCACAACTGTTTCAATACCCTAATTATTTTGTTCTAAAATTTGGGAAGAATTTGACTTGTCAGGTTATTGTTGGGATCCATCCCCGTCGACCATCTCTATAGCCTCCTTCTGCCTAAAAGGACAGAGCTCCAAGTTATGGCCATGCCGCCCACATCCAAAGCAAATAACAGGAAGACTTTCGTATTCAACATCTTGTTGTTTCCCATCAATTTTTATACTAGACATAAGTGGTTTTCTGAGATCTATCTCCACTGCAATCCTAACAAATTGGCCCCGTAATCCTTCTTGAGTGTTATAATAAATTTTTAAAGGTCTGCCAATAGAGCTAGCAATGGATCATAAGACACTTTTGTGATAATATTGAAGAGGGAGTCGAAAATCGAATCCATTGTGCCACTGCCGATAAATCATCATCAACTGTATTAAAGGAAGGGTTCCAGGGTTGAACTAGTAAGTAATGCCCAAAAATTATCCATGGGCCATTTAGAAGTGTATGAGAGTAATCCTCTTCATCTTCAAATTTGACCATGAAGTAGTCATTGTTTAGATCCACCACCCTATAACCAACATTAGGCTTCCACAAATTTTCCAATTTTGTGCATAAGATCTTGTACCCAATTCTTCTGCCTAGCAGTTTAACAATGATAGATTTCTTTAGGTTTTTCGCTAGAAAACAATGGATACGATCTGAAAATTCAATAATCGTAACTCCATCCTCTCTTCTCTTGTAAACATCATCCTCTAAAACTTTAAAATCTTCTACATCCATCATATTCATATGACTACAATTCCTTTTCGGAGTCAAGAGTTTATCTCTGAATGAAACTCCTTATTATACCCTGCTTTCCCCCAATTCATATGTTCCTTCTCTTTTCTTCACCCTTTTTGTTATTTTGTCCTCTTCCTCCGATAGTGGAGGGGGAGGTTCTTTCATATAAGCTATGGTATATAAGGTTTCTAAGGTATCGGTTGAGAGCATTATTTTTTTGAAGCTCTAAAAGCTCACAATTTAAAGCATCTTCATCTCTTAAATAACACTACGTTGGGCAAGCTCGCTTAAAATCTTATTAGCATTGATAGCTACTCTTTCTAATTTTAGAGGTCTCGTTTCCTTCATAGATGTAAGGTGACTCGCTCTTCTCACATCAACTCTTCTATTTGGTCTTCGATTAAGGACTATTACATTGATCTTATTCAGAAGTTTTAAAGGGTGATAAGGAAGTTCTCTAACAAAAGCTTCTAGAATGATAAATGGTTATAATATGTTATTGCTGATCAGATTGTCATTCCTTATCGCATTAATAATACTCTCAGTACATTGGTTTTAGATCTCTATCAATTTGGTTCTTGGCATCTTCCAGCTACTTTCAGGTCAGTATTTCCTGAGATTTACCATAACATTGAGAATTTAATTTTTTTTCTCAATCAGATTCTCTTGTTTATTATTACTCATTTAATGGCATTTTTACTTTTATATCTTTTTAGTTGAACTCAAGACCATCTTCTCCTAAAGTGGCTTAGGGTAAGGATTTGTGGTGCCACTATCATCCACCTTCTCACTTATTTTTAGTATGGCGTCTGTTGCATGGTAGACTTTAATCTGATTCTTTACTTTCGGCTAAAGGCTTTCATCTTACCTCTCATTGTGGTCTTTGTGCCATGAGTATTGATACTATTGATCATACTTTTTCTATATGCCCCTATATTGTTGCAGTATGGAATTCATTAGAAAGTCTCTTTAATGTTGCCTTAAATATTTCTCAAGGGTTTTCGAGTTTGTTCAATCAAGCTTGGCACATTAATCTTTCTTCTCAGCTGAAAATTCTTTGGCGTGCACGATTTCTTGAAGGTATTCATTGCATTTGGTTCGCTATAATAAAGTGATTTTTCATGATGATTATACTCTGATTTATTTTTCTATTTCTAGGATTTGTAAAGCCATTACGGACACTGCAATTTTCAAGAAAGGTTATATGTGCAATTCACAATCTAATTTTATCATTCTTAGGCATCTTCGAGTGCAAGGTAATATGCAACGTCTTCCTTCAATCTTTAGGGTTCACTAGTTCCCTCCTTCTCCTAGATGGTTGAAGCTGAATATCGATGAGGCTGCTAGAGGTGCTCCAGGTATAGCTGGTGCATGTGGCATCTTCCAAAATCATTTAGGTCACTCTATGGCATGTTTTGTTGCTCCTTTGGGTGTCAAATTTGCTTAAAGCTGAACTATGTGCCATGATCATAGCTATTAAGAAAGCTTATGATCTTCATCCTCCTTGCTTTTGGTGGCATACTCATCCTTTCGGTTGTAATGATTTGATGATTAGAGATATCTTAGGCAAAGAGAACTTTAACTTTAGGTTCTCTGCTTAATTGTTTATACTTGAATGTTTCCCTTGTATTTTTTATTTTATTATTTTAATAAATAAGGCTAGCTTGGTTTATGATGATAGTACTATAGAGGTGTCAATTTAATTAGAATTTCTTGATGCATCTCCTGAAATTATAGTCTGCCCAGTTTTAAAAAAAAAAAATCAATTTATGTTGAGAAAAAAAATAAAAAAGAAAAGTTAGTCTACCGATTTAATTGCCAAACTTGGTAAATGATAAAATTTTTCTATCGAAGTCCATCACTTAAAGTGGCAGAATTGAATTTTTTTTAAAAAAAAAAAAAGAAAAGGAAGAAGTAGTGGCAAACTTCTAACTAAAGTGTATGTGTGTGTATATATATATATATAACATGTTGAAATAATTTTTTGATTCTTTTATATTTTCTAAAAGATTAATCATTTTCTCTTTTATGAAATAAATTTTATTTTATAAATATTTATTTTAAATATGTGTTGAAATAAATTTTATTTAATGGTGATAAAATTAAAATATAAATAAAGTAATAAATTGATAATTTTAATTAAAAAAATTTTTTAACATGATTTTGTTAATTATATTCATTAACTTTAAATAAAAAGTTCTTAATTATAATTTTGAAAAATAAAAAAAATTATTAGTATTTATATTATTATTTTATGTAAAAATATAACATAAAATGTAGTTTTTTATAATAATTTTTCTGTAATATAATATATTTTTACATGTAAATTTATATTTCATTAATTTTACCATTTTATTTTGGTGATGGAATAATAATAATAATAATAGTATTTTATTATTAATATATAGAAAAAGAAAAATTATTGAAGAATTAATAATAATTTCAATAAACTATTTTCAAAATATCTTACACTTTTTTATTTAATGATAATAACCATTATAAAATATAAAAATTAAAAATTAAATTATTATTATTATTATTATTATTATTATATAAAATCAAAAAATTATCTTTTTAAAAAAATTTAGAAAAAGAAAAACCTTACAAGAGGCCTAATATTGGGCCTCATTATTTAAAGCAATTCCACCATTAGAAGTGTCATAATTGCTTTTGAAAATTGTTTTAAAAAAATACTCTTTCACGGACAACAAAAAGTTTTAAAAAAACATTGATAAATTCCGCCAGTGCAACAGGTAAAATTGTGCAGTTGGTTGTCCAATCTATCAAAATTCTGAATGAGTTGTCAATTCTTTCAAAACCACCACAAATTAATAATTTTTTTTACAACAATAAAAAGGAAGTTTTTGTGAGAATATCATAAAAATGATTCTTCTTTTTTTTTACTTTTCACCATAAATTGACAAGAATCTCCATAATATTAAACTCTGCATCCTTGAGCATGACCTATATTAGCAATGCATATCAGCAACAGCATTACCTTCTTGATACACATGTTGTAATTTTACATTTTCATTGTCTAGAATTCATAAAATAAATTATCGAATAAAGATATATGTTATGGATCACGATGTTATTGTACGTATCTGATCTTGACTTGACGACGTTATTTTACATCAGAACCTAAATTACTAATTTAATTTCTAAAAACTTATCAGATTAGTCCCTATAAAAAATTATTTTCTTTATTACCCCCAATATAAATAGCTATCTACTTTAAAAGGGTGATTTTGAAATTTCATGACCTGAAAGGATATTGTTCCTGTGCGTGTCACTAATAGCTACAGAAAACATTATCCATATATATATATATATATATAATATCTAAGCGGATGGATTTTGCCATCTCATTGTTAGTGCCATGTGGTACTTTGTATGCTGGAGAGGAACCCTGTGGTTGCTGTGGTGTGCTAAGCTTCATTTTTTCATTGTTTTTGGGAATAAGTTCAATTTAGCCTTCAAATTTTTTATGAAAGTTTAATTTAATCTAAAATAACTTTTTTTGTCAATTTAACCCAAACTTGCACTTAATATATCATTTTAACCCATTTTCACACAACCGAAGGATTATGTAGCACACTTCCATTTGAAAGTGCGTCTACAGTTAAAAAAAAGGATTACCAGTATGATTAAGCCTAAGCAACTGATTGTTGTTTTATGGCTTAGTTGTTTTTATTCCTCTTTGTAACATTTTTGAATCTGAAGTAGATAGGAAAAAAAAAAAATCTCCTCATTCTTATTCTTTTCATTTTGTTTTCTCAATTCTCAATTTCATTTTTCTGTAATAGCCCAAAAGCTGAAATTGTTTTCATTTTGCTTATTCCTCTGAGCCTTCGGATTCCAAAATCTCCCTCTGTTTTTTTTTTACTTTTGATTCAATTCAATGCTTTAACTTATTTGTTCTTTTTTTTTCAATTGAAATTGGTGTCTTCAACTTCAGTTGATTGAAAAGGCAGCAAGTGTTGAAGAATCATCATCCTCATCTTCTACCTACAACAAGCAGCTGAAGCTGTATTCCTGCTGGAAGCGGTCTTGCTCTTGCCTCTGTTTCTTTCTTTTCTCCGTATTTTCAGTGTTTTGGTGTTTGTTGTATTCTCATCTTTGTAACGTCCTCCTCTCCAAGAGAACACTACGAAACCCTCTTTTGTTAATCTCATATTTGTAACGTCCTCTACTCCAAGACAGCACTACCAAACCAAACCCTCTTCTCCTCTTAACCCAGATCGAGTCGAGCCCATCCCGCCTGCTTCAGCTCCCCACTAACACTCTTCCAAGACAAGACTACAACACCCGCTTCTTCTCCTGTTAGTATGAATTCGATTCAATAAAGAAGCAACGAATTTGTTGGCTTTTTTTCATTCTATGTGCGGTCCTTGCGGCTCTCTCAAATTATCCTGAAAAAGAAAAAAAATCAGCTGCTCCAATGACTACAATACAGCCTTTATCTTCTACACCCATCTTTACAATCAACGCTTTCTTTTAATAATCTCTGCTCAAACCTCAAAAACAGAGCATACCCACCTTATGGAATCCATTGAAATTAGTATATCAGTTGTTCTTTGTTGGATTCCTTTATCAGTGAGCTCTGATTCTTGAATTCTTCCCTTTTTTTTTTCTTGTTTGTTTCATAGAAGAAGAGAGAAGAAGAGAGACGAAGAGAAGCTTTCTATTTTCAAAAGCCATGGATGATTATACTCGCCAACTGCTGCAACCGTAGCTAATGCTGATGCCAACATTCCTCGCTTTGATGATGCTCTACCCCAATTATGAGAATCCTTCAAGAACAAGGGATTCAATGAACCCTTTCAAGTATATACCTATATGCATATGTCTACAATGTTCAATAAAGATGGATAATTAAATATATATTGATGTTGGGTTTGCCAGGACTATTGTGGATGCTGTTCCTTGTCCAGCTGATAGCTCCGGGGATGAAAATCTTGGAATCCTTGATTTTTTCACTCCTGAAACTTATGGCAACAAGTACTTCAGGAATCTTATTGAGAATAGGGGCCTTCTTGCATCAGACCAGACACCTCACAGCGGTGGACCTACAGACAGCATTGTTGAAGAGTATGCCATTTACGGAGCAAGGTTCAGTGCTGATTTTGCAGCTGCCATGATAAAGATGGGAGATTTACCGCCCCCATGTGGTTTCCAAAGCCAACAAAACTGCATACAATTGTCCATCAAAATCCAAAAGAAAAAAAAAACCACTAATCACAATTAAAATCAAAAGGGTATTAACAAAGGATCATGCAATAGAGTATACCCAAGTGCAAGAACGAGGCATGTCTTGAGATGACCAAGCACTGGATATGTAATAGGGTATACAATTTTTTTTTTTTTTTTCATAAAGAAAAGATGAGAAGAGAATATTTCTATTTTCAAAAGCCATGGAAGAGAGACATGTTCTGTTTCATAGATATGTACTGTTTCAGTACTTATCAAGCAGCTAGCGGTACTGGTGCTGCTGCAATGGAACAGCTGGAGCTGCAGACTTGAGAGGTTTTTTCTTCCTATTTAATATCATCGTCTTGGATCATTAGTTGGTGTCTCTTTTGGAAATCTATTGCTAATTATTGTATTTGAATCTTTAATATATCTTTTGGAAAGCTCATTACTTTTGTTTTATTTGGTTAAAAGTGCTAGAAGGAAAACCAGCCGCATGCAATATCTTTAAGCAACAGGTTCTTCAATTTTTTTTTTCTACATATTTTGTTAGAAATGACTTCACCTGCAATCAAGTTTCTAAACTATGCTCTCAATGTGTTTGAAATTCAGTATGCTTTCAATTTAATGGATACAATGAAGAGGAAATGAAATTAGTAAAAGAAACACGAAAAATTGGGTAAGTCTTTATAGGCAGAGTTTGTGTTCATTTCTTTATCTTTAGGTATATTATGATTACTCTTGAAATTTCTACAGAAAATGTGCATTCTTGTTTCTTAATTTTTTTGAAATGTTTGCTTCATCTTCCAAAATGACATGAATGTTAAGGTCACTGCTGCATGTATACGACTTCCTGTCATGCGTGCACATGCTGAGACTGTCAATCTTCAATTTGACAGGCCCCCTGATATGGTATTTTAATGATATTTTAAGTTTGAATTCAGATTTGCTCTGCTTAGTAAATTATTTATCTGCACTAGCGATTGATTTTCTTTTTTTGGTTCATGTAAATGCTTCTTGTCATTATGATGATACTTATTTGGAACTTAGGCAAAATACATCTTCTTTGTTCCTTTTCATGTGTATTACTTGCTGCATGAAATGCTTGAATCCAATTGTTTGATAATGACATGCATTATGGTTTTCTAATCATTATTGTTATTGTCATCGTAGGACTGCTATTTGAAGTTACTTAGTGTGGCTTGCATGTTAGGTTTTTTTTTAAAAAAAAAAAAAATTCCAGTTCAGAAAAGTTAGGTTTGGTTATTTTGCAGGGCTGTTCTCAATTTATTCTCAAAGAATATGAGTACAGCTGTTGAAAATTTTCAAGTATATGGCAAGTCATGTTCATGTTCATGTTATGATTCTATCTTGAATTTTTTTCCTGTCCTCTACATGAGTAAGTATTTTGCAATTCAGTTTCTATCTTGCTACCTGTCAACTGATTAATAACATTTAACTTGATGTTTTTGTTTCCAGTTAGTTCTGGATTCACATCGCTGGGTTCCACTTCCAGCAATCGGCTTTCCAACTAATAGTGCTAACTATATTAATTATTTTCGTCGCTTGAGATTTATTATATTATGTTCTTATTTGACATGGGCAGAAGAACTACCCGTCTTCCAATAAACCATAACATTGGTACTGGATTATTAATTCTTGCTTTTTTCTTTTAATATTGTATCTAATTTTAACAGGTGTGAATTGTTTGTTCGCGAAAGATCCTAAGACGGCAATAGATCATCAATTACAGGTAATAGTGGATGATTTTTAATTAAAGTTTCATCTGAAAACAAGAGTGGATC
>CANTUR010002284.1:0-2500 GCA_947683625.1 Mallotus nudiflorus
TTATCGAGAAATCGAAGAAGCTATACAAGGGTTTTGCCAAGCCGGCTCAGATGGTATCTAATCATAGGGATCTAAGCGAAGTAATTCTATGACACCGGCATGAATTCCGACCTCTTCGGTTCAGATAGGACCATAGTTCCTGAATTTCTATACAAATAAAGATCGAGAAAAGGAAGTTTCCAATCATTGACTCAAATCCATTGTCGAACTCTACTCAGCGGAATATGGAGGTACTTATGGCCGAACGGGCCAATCTGGTCTTTCACAATAAAGTGATAGATGGAACTGTCAGTAAACGACTTATTAGCAGATTAATAGATCATTTTGGAATGGCATATACATCACACATCCTGGATCAAGTAAAGACTCTGGGTTTCCAGCAAGCCACTGCTACATCCATTTCATTAGGCATTGATGATCTTTTAACAATACCTTCTAAGGGATGGCTAGTCCAAGATGCTGAACAACAAAGTTTGATTTTGGAAAAACACTATCATTATGGAAATGTACATGCGATAGAAAAATTACGCCAATCTATTGAGATATGGTATGCTACAAGTGAATATTTGCGACAAGAAATGAATCTAAATTTTAGGATGACGGACCCCTTTAATCCAGTCCATATAATGTCTTTTTCAGGAGCTAGGGGAAATGCATCTCAAGTACACCAATTATTAGGGATGAGAGGATTAATGTCGGATCCGCAAGGACAAATGATTGATTTACCTATTCAAAGCAATTTACGCGAAGGACTATCTTTAACAGAATATATCATTTCTTGCTACGGAGCCCGAAAAGGGGTTGTCGATACTGCTGTACGAACATCAGATGCTGGATATCTTACGCGTAGACTTGTTGAAGTAGTTCAACACATTGTTGTACGTAGAACAGATTGTGGCACCACCCGAGGGATCTCTGCGAGTCCTCGAAATGGGATGATGTCGGAAAGAATTTTTATTCAAACATTAATTGGTCGTGTATTAGCAGACAATATATATATGGGTCTACGCTGCATTGCCATTCGAAATCAAGATATTGGGATTGGACTTGCCAATCGATTCATAACCTTTCGAACACAAACAATATCTATTCGAACTCCCTTTACTTGTAGGAGTACGTCTTGGATCTGCCGATTATGTTATGGTCGGAGTCCTACTCATGGCGATCTAGTGGAATTGGGGGAAGCCGTAGGTATTATTGCAGGTCAATCCATTGGAGAGCCGGGTACTCAACTAACATTAAGAACGTTTCATACTGGCGGAGTATTCACAGGGGGTACTGCAGAATATGTACGAGCCCCCTTTAATGGAAAAATCAAATTTAATGAGGGTTTGGTTCATCCCATACGTACACGCCATGGGCATCCTGCTTTTCTATGTTATATAGACTTGTATGTAACTATTGAGAGTCACGATATTATACATAACGCGACTATTCCACCAAAAAGTTTCCTTTTAGTTCAAAACAATCAATATGTAGAATCCGAACAAGTGATTGCTGAAATTCGGGCGGGAACATACACTTTGAATTTTAAAGAGAAGGTTCGAAAACATATTTATTACGATTCAGAAGGGGAAATGCACTGGAGTACTGATGTATACCATGCACCCGAATTTACATATAGTAATGTCCATCTCTTACCAAAAACAAGCCATTTATGGATATTATCAGGAAATTCGTGCAGATCCAGTATAGTTCCTTTTTCACTACACAAGGATCAAGATCAAATGAACGTTCATTCTCTTTCTATCAAAATAAGATATATTTCTAGTCCTTCCGTAAATAATGATCAAGTTAAACACAAATTCTTTAGTTCAGATTTTTCGGGTAAAAAAGAAAGTAGAATTCCTGATTATTCAAAACTTAATCGAATCATATGTACTGGTCATTGTAATCTCATATATCCTGCTATTCTCTACAAGAATTCGGATTTATTGGCAAAGAGGCGAAGAAATAAATTCATCATTCCATTCCAATCAATTCAAGAACAAGAGAAAGACCTAATGACCCGCTCAGCTATCTCGATTGAAATACCGCTAGATGGTATTTTCCGTAGAAATAGTGTTTTTGCTTATTTTGACGATCCCCAATACCGAAGAAAGAGTTCGGGAATTACTAAATCTGGGGCTGTGGGAGTGTATTCAATCGTCAAAAAAGAAGATTTTATTGAGTATCAGGGAGTCAAAGAATTTAAGCCAAAATACCAAATGAAAGTAGATCGCTTTTTTTTCATTCCCGAAGAAGTGTATATTTTACCCGAATCTGCTTCCCTAATGGTACGGAACAATAGTATCATTGGAGTAGATACACCAATTGCTTTAAATACAAGAAGTCGAGGGGGCGGATTGGTCCGAGTGGAGAGAAAAAAAAAAAAAATTGAACTTAAAATCTTTTCCGGAGATATCCATTTTCCGGGAGAGACAGAAAAAATATCCCGACACAGCGGTATCTTGATACCACCGAGAACGATAAAAACAAATTCTAAGGAATCAAAAAAACT
>CANTUR010002284.1:7500-20000 GCA_947683625.1 Mallotus nudiflorus
TCATTAACCATTTCTTTATTTTATTTTGGTGCGAGGAACTTATCATGAATCCATTGATTTCTGCCGCTTCCGTTATTGCTGCCGGTTTGGCCGTTGGGCTTGCTTCTATTGGACCTGGGGTTGGTCAAGGTACTGCCGCAGGCCAGGCTGTAGAGGGTATCGCAAGACAACCCGAGGCGGAGGGAAAAATACGAGGTACTTTATTGCTTAGTCTGGCTTTTATGGAAGCTTTAACAATTTATGGACTAGTTGTAGCATTAGCACTTTTATTTGCGAATCCTTTTGTTTAAGTTTAATCCTATAAAATAAAAAAGAAAATATATATATATAAATCATATAATATATATAAATCGAAAACGAAAATATGAAAATCTAAATATTAGAAATATTTAGAAATATATAGAATAATAATATAAAATATATAGAATTAGATAATTAGTATAGAATTAGATAATTAGTCTGTCTTATAGTCGACAAGAAAAGAGGAGATCCTATGAAAAATGTAACCGATTCTTTCGTTTCTTTGGGTCACTGGCCATCCGCCGGGAGTTTCGGATTTAATACCGATATTTTAGCAACAAATCCAATAAATCTAAGTGTAGTCCTTGGTGTATTGATTTTTTTTGGAAAGGGGGTGTGTGCGAGTTGTTTATTTCAAGAATCGGCTGGATTGAACCAGCTGCGCTTTTTTCGTTTTAACTAGAAAGGAAAGGGTGCATGATCCTGCGAATTACTTCTGAATAAATTAAGAAATCATCTTTAAGAACTATAGCAATTCGTGATTCATGGGTAAGGTAAATATACTTTGATTCTCTATCAACCAATAATGCGGGACTATTAATATGGTTAAAGCTAAACGGTTGGTTTAAAGTCTAGATGCAGCAAGGTACTCTTTCTACTATTATGTTAATACAAAAACAAAAAAAAAAACAGGTTCAAAATGAATAGTTGGAAATTTTTTTCGGTATAGAACACTCATGTCGAAAAAAGATTTGAACCCATTTTTTGAAATTTTTTGAAAAATGGGTATTTCACTCATTCTTATCCAATGTTGAGTCGATAACCTGGACATTAAAGTAAATTCTTTGGATTTGAAGAAAAAAAGAAACAACTTTACTGACAATTACTTGTTTGGTCAGAAGAGTCCTCCGAATATGAATATTCCGGTCTTGGACTTGGATTAGTGATTAATTTCGATATTTTTTTTGGAATATCCATTTTGATATGAATAGAGAAGAGAGGATAGGCTCATTTCAGTCAAAAAAGCTATGGGAATTCCCCCATAAGAATTGAGCGTGAGAGCCAAATGAATCGAAAGATTCATGTTTGGTTCGGGAAGGGATCATGGAAGTTTTGCAATGAATGGAAAGATAATCTACTTTCATTAACCGATTTATTAGATAATCGAAAACAAAGGATTTTGGATACTATTCGAAATTCAGAAGAACTACGCGAGGGGGCCGTTGAGCAACTGGAAAAAGCCCGAGCCCGCTTACGGAAAGTGGAAATAGAAGCAGATCAGTTTCGAATGAATGGATACTCTGAGATAGAAAGAGAAAAATGGAATTTGATTAATTCAACTTATAAGACTTTGGAACAATTAGAAAATTATAAAAATGAAACCATTCATTTTGAACAACAAAGAACGATTAATCAAGTCCGACAACGGGTTTTCCGACAAGCCTTACAGGGAGCTCTAGGAACTCTGAATAGTTGCTTGACCGACGAGTTACATTTACGTACCATCAATGCTAATCTTGGAATATTTGGAACGATAAAAGAAATAACGGATTAGTCCTTCTATTGTAGGCATTATTTTTTTTTTTTGAAAAAAAAAAAAATGAAGAAATATTCATGGTAACCATTCGAGCCGACGAGATTAGTAATATTATCCGCGAACGTATTGAGCAATATAATAGAGAAGTAAAGATTGTAAATACTGGTACCGTACTTCAAGTAGGCGACGGCATCGCTCGTATTTATGGTCTTGACGAAGTAATGGCAGGTGAATTAGTAGAATTTGAAGAGGGTACAATAGGCATTGCTCTGAATTTGGAATCAAATAATGTCGGTGTTGTATTAATGGGTGACGGTTTAATGATACAAGAGGGAAGTTCCGTAAAAGCAACAGGAAGAATTGCTCAGATACCGGTGAGTGAGGCTTATTTGGGTCGTGTTATAAATGCCCTGGCTAAACCTATTGACGGTCGGGGTGAAATTTCAGCTTCTGAGTCTCGGTTAATTGAATCTCCCGCTCCAGGTATTATTTCGAGACGTTCCGTATACGAGCCCCTTCAAACAGGACTTATTGCTATTGATTCGATGATCCCTATAGGACGTGGTCAGCGAGAATTAATTATTGGGGACAGACAGACCGGTAAAACAGCAGTAGCTACAGATACAATTCTCAATCAACAAGGACAAAATGTAATATGTGTTTATGTAGCTATTGGGCAAAAAGCGTCTTCTGTGGCTCAGGTAGTGACTACTTTACAGGAAAGAGGGGCAATGGAGTACACTATTGTGGTAGCCGAAACGGCGGATTCTCCGGCTACATTACAATACCTCGCTCCTTATACAGGGGCAGCGCTGGCTGAATATTTTATGTACCGCGAACGACACACCTTAATCATTTATGATGATCTCTTCAAACAAGCGCAGGCTTATCGCCAAATGTCGCTTCTATTACGAAGACCGCCTGGTCGTGAAGCTTATCCAGGAGATGTCTTTTATTTGCATTCACGCCTTTTGGAAAGAGCTGCTAAATCAAGTTCCCGTTTAGGTGAAGGAAGTATGACTGCTTTACCAATAGTTGAGACCCAATCAGGAGACGTTTCGGCTTATATTCCTACTAATGTAATTTCCATTACAGATGGACAAATATTCTTATCCGCCGATTTATTCAATGCTGGAATCAGGCCTGCTATTAATGTGGGTATTTCTGTTTCAAGAGTAGGATCCGCAGCTCAAATTAAAGCTATGAAACAAGTAGCTGGTAAGTTAAAATTGGAATTGGCGCAATTCGCAGAATTAGAAGCCTTTGCGCAATTTGCTTCGGATCTCGATAAAGCTACTCAAAATCAATTGGCAAGAGGTCAACGATTACGTGAGTTGCTCAAACAATCCCAATCAGCTCCCCTCACAGTCGAGGAACAGATAATGACTATTTATACTGGAACGAATGGATATCTTGATTCATTAGAAATTGGACAAGTAAGGAAATTTCTCGTTGAGTTACGTACTTACTTAAAAACGAATAAACCCCAGTTCCGAGAAATCATATCTTCTACCAAAACATTTACCGAAGAGGCGGAAACCCTTTTGAAAGAAGCTATTCAAGAACAGAAGGAACGTTTTCTACTTCAGGAGCAAGTATAAAAGGAGCAAGTATAAAGAAATTTATCACTTTGAATCTTTATTTTAATAATCTTTATTTTATTATATTTTTTATAATTATATTAATAATTATATTATTATAATTATTAATTTCATTATAAATTTCATTATAAAAATTTCATTATAAATTTTATATAATTTTATTATATTTTATTATATATATTATTTATTATTTATTATTAATATAATTATTTATTATTAATATATTAATAATTAATATATATATTAATATATATATTTAATATATATATTCTGTTTATTATATTATATATATTCTATTATATATATTATATATTTTTATTATATTATATATTTTTATTATATTATATATATATTATATATTATTATATATTAATATTATTATATATATTATATATTATATATATTTATTCTATTATATTTATTCTATTATATATATTATATATTTTTATTATATTATATATTATTATATATTAATATTATTATATATATTATATATTATATATTATATATATTTATTCTATTATATATATTATATATATTTATTCTATATATTTTTATTATATTATATTATATATATTATTATATTCTATATATTATATATTCTATTTATTATATTCTATTTCTATTTATTATATTCTATTTATTATATTATTATTATATATTTATTATATTATTATTATATTCTATTTATTATATTATTATTATATTAATATTAAATTATTATATTAATATTAATTATATTAATATTAAAATATTAATATTAAATTATATTATATTAAATATTTATTATTAAATATTATAGATTATAATTATATCATCTTTATTTTCATTTTATTATATTAATTTTCATTTTACATTTTATTATATTATTATATTTTATTATATTATTTTCATTTTATTATATTATTATATTTATATATTATTATTATATTTATATATTTATAATTATATTATTTTATTTAATTTATATGGATATGGGTATTATATGAAAAAAAATTGCGTCCAATAGGATTTGAACCTATACCAAAGGTTTAGAAGACCTCTGTCCTATCCATTAGACAATGGACGCTTTTCTATTCCATTCCAATTTTTTTTTTTCTTTTTTCTTTCATTTTTTTTGTTCATAAAAAAAGAATATGCAAGGTAATTTTAGGAATTACCTATTTTTTTAATTAAATATGAAATGTAAAAAGTAAAAAATGATTCATTTTTTTATAAATATAATTCTTTTTATTTCATTTTTGAATTTGTTATTAGATTATTAGAATTCTCAATTTTTCTTATTACAATTACTTATTCTATTTTCTATTAATATTTTCTATTAATAATTAATATTTACATTTACATATTATTATATACACTATTTATTATATACACTATATATAATATATAAAAATAACTATATAATATAAATAAAATAAATAATATAAATAAAACTATATATAATATATATATAGAATATAATTTCTATTAATTTATATATAGATATATTATAAATATATATATAGATATATTATAAATATATATATAGATATATTATAAATATATATATAGATATATTATAAATATATATATAGATATATTATAAATATAATATTAATATAAATATATAATAATATATATATACATAATATTATATACATAATATTTATTAATACAAACTTAATGTAAACTAAATATACTAAATAGTAAACTAAATATACTAAATATAAAAATATAAATAAAAATAGAATTATAAAAAAATATAATAATAATTATAATAAATTAATAATAATTATAATAAATTATAATAATAATAATTATAATATAATAAATATAATATATATAATAATATAATATATATATAATATATAAATATAATATAATATATAATATATAAAATTAATGAAAATTAAATAGAATATAATTCTAATATTATAATATTAGAATATTATAATATTAGAATTAATATTTATTAATTTAATATTTATTAATTAATATTTATTAAAATATAATATTAAAATATAAAATGTAGTATAAAACGTAGTATAAAATACGTATAACGTGTATAGTGTCAAATTAAATTATTTTATTTAAATTGAAATAAATAAATAAAATATAAAATAATTTAAATAGAAATATTAGAAATTTATGATCTCGATTTTTTAGAGAGCATAGAGATATAGAGCGGGTAGCGGGAATCGAACCCGCATCGTTAGCTTGGAAGGCTAGGGGTTATAGTCGACGTTGATTCATCATCTTTAACGTCTCTAATTCAAAACCGAACATGAAACTTTGATTTCATTCGGCTCCTTTATGGAATATGAAAGAATTTCCAGCTATAAGACGTGAGCGAAAAAAAATTCGACCTATAACATCTATGTCAGCCTTTCTGTCTTAATGCAGTCAAAACAAAGCGCTTTCTAGATGATCCCTCTAGACGCGTGGGGTTTTAATAATCTTTCTAGTTACTTCGTTCTCTATTTCTATCTGAAAGAATCCTTAGGAAAAGTAGTTTGTTTCCACCGAGCTAAAACAAGATGTCGATGTATATAGTAAACCAAAGTCATCGTTTACTACTTATTTTGCTTCAATCTCGACTATACAAAATAAAGCAAAAATTGAAGATTTAGTTACGATTAGAAATACACTTTTCTCTCTTTTTCCATAGATCCTTTACTTATACTCATTCGATTGAATGTATTGATTCAATTAATCAAAATTATGTTTCGTAATTTCATAATCCAATTTTTCCAATTTATAATTGAAAAAAAAAAATGGATACAAATCACGAGAATGTATATTCTTTCTCGAATTTTCATTGAGGGGTAAAGGATTAAATCTTTTTAAGAAATAAAGTTTTTCATTGGAATATGGAGTCGAGGATCCCTTAACTATTAGAATAGAATTAATAGAACGAATCACACTTTTACCACTAAACTATACCCGCTACGATGCGATTATCGTATATAAATGAACCTTTTGTCGAGTAAGACAATCGAGCATTTTCCATTTTTTTTTTTATTATATCAATCAATATATAGAATCAATATATAGTATATTGATATATAGTATATTGATTGATATATTGATTGGTTGATTGGAATATTAAGTTGTTGTTGTTGGAGATGTCTTTTTTTTTTTTCAAGTCTTACTTGTCTTGTTGTATAATGTAACATAGTAAGTATCTTTTTTCAATCGGGAGAGATGGCTGAGTGGACTAAAGCGTCGGATTGCTAATCCGTTGTACGGGTTATCCGTACCGAGGGTTCGAATCCCTCTCTTTCCGGCTCCGGCGATGACTTGGAATTTTTTTTTCTTTTCTTTCATTTCTTTCAAATTTAGCGAACCTTTTTACTTTATTTAATTTAATTAAATTAAATATTTTAAAATGTAGAATAGTAAAATGCTAAGAACATTGAAAAATCAAGAAAAACTTTTATTTTTTTATTTTCTATATTTTAGAATATCTATATTTTATAATATATTATTAATATATTATTTTTTATTTATATTTATTTATATTTATAATATATTAATATTATATTTATAATATATTAATATTATATTAATTTCTAATATATTAATATTTCTAATATTTCTAATATATTAATTAATATATTAATATTATTTTATTTTATTATTATATATATATATATTTTTTATTCTTCACGCCCGGGATTACGTCCTGGATCATTAGATAAAAATCCAAAGATGAATAGAGAAACAAAAAATATCACTACTGTGTAAACAAAGAGTTTGAGCGTAAGCATTATAAAATCTCCAAGATCTTTTTTTGTTTGGAAAACATATATATATTCTCTATTTTTATACCACATATTCTATTTTAACACCAAGACATGGAGTGTTTTCTAGAAATAGAATAGAAAAGAATTTCGAAAAATTCTTTTGTAATAAAAGTCGAGTCTTTCATTGCCAAAAAATTGGTTTCATACGGAAAATGAAATATTTTTTCATGACTACAAAAAGGACTCTAAGAAGATCTGCAATGGAAAAAGTTTAGAATGAGAAAAAAGTAGGTTGATCCAGAATTCTCGCGTTTATGTTTATATTTATGTTTCTATTTATACAATAACTATTTATACAGTAACTTCAATATTTGAATTAAGAGCTTATGCTTTATACTATAAGACTTAAAGACTTAGCTTATACTATAAGACTTATCTGATCTTATCAATTGCTATAATTTTTTTTTCTTGAATAAATCATGAATTATTCTAGGGCAATATTAAAGATCTCATCGAAAACTTACAGCAGCTTGCCAAACAAAGGCTAATAGAAAAAAGAGTACAGGGATTACTGGCATAACATCTACGATTGGATTCAAAAAGGCGTAGGCTTCAGGCAATTTTGTGAAGAAAAAATTGCTTGAATAAAGGGCAGAATTAAGACTAAGACAGATACAAATTAAACTAAAAATATTAAGCATAACAAACATTTTGTTCTTGAAGATCATTCTATTTTGACTGAGTTATTAATATGTTATTGATATAAAAGATAAAAGATCTAAAAATTGAAAAAAAAAAAATAAATAAAGATAAAGAAAGGCAGACCAAAACCCTTCTTTATTAAACTTTATTAAACTTTATTAAACTCACCTAATCCAAAATCCTGCAATTCTCAAATCAAAGAGGAAATCATATTTTTATACAATATCTTAATTGAATTATATATTATGATCAATAAATTCAATTTAATTCTATATCTATACATAGAAAAATTCGAACAACAAGCTAATATATTTCCTAGATACTAGATATTTGGTGGGAATTGACGAAGAACTAATACCAATATTAGTTTTTATTAGTGTTGAATAGAAATTCAAATGGGGCGTGGCCAAGCGGTAAGGCAACGGGTTTTGGTCCCGCTATTCGGAGGTTCGAATCCTTCCGTCCCAGCTATTCTATATATAAAAAAAAAAGATCTTTCCTTATTTGATTTATCATCCCCCACAGAATTGAATTCGGGAAGTCCATAGAAATTAATTAGTATTAATAATGAAAGATATCTATTTCAATGCCTGTGCCTGTTAAAATGAAAATCGCATTAACAAATAAAGAAACTACATAAGTTTCGTTTCATATGTAGTTTCTTTTAACTAACCGCATTTTGAGATATTTTGTCTTTTGCTTTAATGAATAATTCTAAATCTATCTAACAGTGGGGGCGGGATTGACTCATATATCCTATTCACTTTTCATTTTACTTTAGGATTTAGGAAAAATTTTAGAAAGACTCAAGTCAAATAAACTACTCATAAAATGAATAAAATGAAGAAATGATTATATGTATGTATTTTTACATTTTTTTTATTAACACCTTTGTTTCCATGTAAAAAATTTGTCATCTCTTACTTAACTTAATTTCAATATTTAACATAGAATATCCATAACGAATTTCAGTAACAATTCTTTAGTAATGAAATCTTTTTAATGATTTTTATGAGTCCTTGGGGCTCGAAGAAATGTGAGATAGGCAAATCCGTTCTATGGAGTCACTTGAGGATTCAAAAAGAATTTATTTCTTTGTCTTTTGTCTTATTCTAAATTAGAATTGAAAATCAAGAAATATTCATACAATAAAATATGGGATTAATTTGAATTGTTTCTGACACTTCTTCAGAAACAGAAACTGCCCAATAGAAGTTCAAATTGGAGATTACTATGTGCCGGTTGAACCAATTCAAAACTCAAATAATGTTATGGTAAAACTTCGTTTGAAACGATGTGGTAGAAAGCAAGGTGTGACTTGAAGGACACGATCAGTTGTGGATTCTTACACCCATCCTATATATTAGCATATTAGCATATAGGAATGAAGTGCTTAGCTCGACATCGTTTGTTCTGTTATACACTAGAACCTTCGTTTTTTATTCCGTTGGAATGTAAATAGTACATGATGGAGTTCGAGTAGAAAGTATTGATTGATTTCTTAGGAGCAAGAATCCAGGGTTAGTCCTAATCAATAAGTTGTAACAAGTTCGTAAGTATATTTTCAATATCGAAAGAGAAAGGATCCAATTCGGGCAAATTTCAAGTCCAAGAATAAGGTTTGTTGGAATTGACCAAATTCTTTTAATTAAAAAAGTGTATCACACGGGAATCAATTGTGTTAGTCTGAGTCTTTAATAGAAAGAAATCACAAAAAGTGGTATGTTGCTACCATTTTGAAACGATTAAAGATCCCGGAAGTAATGTCTAAACCCAACGACTCAAGGCAAAGATAAAGGATCCTGGAACAAGGAAATACCCTTTTCAATTGTCTCAACAATTAGATTAGAATGATACATTCTATTATTATTATAAAAAAGCGAAACAAAAGAAAGGGCATTAGAGATCACTCAATAAATGAAATCAATAAATGAAAAATGAAACGCTTAAACTTAAAGGGTTCTCTTTGAGCTATTTGAAAGTTATCCAACTTGAGTTAGGAGGGTACAGACGATTTTTTCCTTTTTGGTAAACAAAAAAAAGAAGAAAAAGGACTTAAATCGCAGTTTAATTGATTTGATGATTTTATCGATCTATTTGATTGATGCTATAATTCTAGACATATACAGAACTTTGAATCATTTTTCTTGAGCCGTACGAGGGGAAAACTTCTTATACGTTTCTACGGGGGGTCTTTTTTTTCTATCGCTATTCCAATGAGCCGTTTATCGAATCGTTGCAATTGATATTCGATCCCGAAGAGAAGGAACCCGAAGAGAAGATAGAGATCTTCGGAAAGTGGGTTTTGTTTTTATGATCCTCTAAAAAATCAAACCTATTTAATTTAAATGTTCCTGCTATTCTATATTTCCCTGAAAAAGGCGCTCAACCTACAGGAACTGTTCATGATATTTTAATTTTAAGCAAGGGGGTTACAGAACTTCTTTATCCCCCCCTTCTCTTGTTCTATTCATACTTTATTCATACAGAATTCATACGTATTTTTTTTTTTCTTACTTAAATCTTACTTAAAAACTTAAAAATATTATATTATATAATATATAAAATATTATATTCTAATTATATTCTATTATATATTATTCTAATTATATTATATTAAATATAAATATACTTAATATAATATAAATTACTTAATATTCTAAATATACTTAATATTATAATATACTTAATATTATATTTAATTCTGTTTAATACTATTTAATATTAATATTTTAGTATTAATATTTTAGTACTATATTTAATACTATATTTCATATTTTAATACTATTTAATTAATACTATTTAATTTCAATTTTTAATACTATAATTTCAATTTTTAATACTATTTAATTTCAATTATTAATTATTATTTATATTTTTATATTATTTTATATTATTTAATTAATTGTTAAATTGAGTTAAATTGAATGCAAGTCATTCTTTTGTTTTCGTCATTGTGTATTTTTTTCTTAATCTATTCACATTTATATTGACAACAGTCTATCAACTAAATATAATACGATCTGAGGTAATTGGGTCTTTTCTGTGGATCTATTTATTCCTGTTCCATTGATTTGGTTTTTTTTCTTCATTCAAGTGATGGGTTTCTTAGATTTGTTGTGATACAAACGTTTTGTTTGATTGAAAAAAAGGTTATAAATTTGAAAAAAAGGTTATAAATTCTAAAATATAAAGAATATTTGAAATTCTTTTTTTTATATATAAAAAAAAAAAAAAAAATAAATGTATACGTATAATAATACGTATAATAAATAAATCTAAGTAGAATAGTTAAGTCGAAGACATAAATATAACATATAACAAATAAAATATAAATAGAAGAAAATATTAAGAGAAAATATTAAGAATGGGTAGCGTAAGAGCCGGGAGGAAGAAGTTGTCTATAAAAATGGACTTTATCTTTCAATCTCTTTTTTTTATGTTCAGAATTGATTAGAAATTTCTTTATTTAATTTCTTTGAATTTTAAATTTGATTTTATTTCTTGCTAGTTTAATATTTTGATTGTGTCATGTGCTTCAAGCTCTTTATTTATTTTGATTCTGTTTGTAGAATTGAATTTTTTTTTTTTTGGGGGGGGGGGTTGCTAACTCAATGGTAGAGTACTCGGCTTTTAAGTGCGGCTAATATCTTTTACGCGTTTGTATGAAGAAAGGGATTCGTACATATCATCGGTATAGTTCGTAAGACCACGACTGATCCTGAAAGGAATGAATGGAAAAAACAGCATGTCGTATCAACGGAGAATTCTGAGAATATTTCATTTTTGTCAGATCGTGCCAAACCTTATTTGAATTATTGGTGCGGAACATAATAATAATAAATGAATTCAAGGTTGGGTTGAGTGAATAAATGGATAGAGTCCTACGGTTCCAATTATAGGGAAACAAAAAAGCAACGAGCTTACGTTCTTAATTTGAATGATTATCCGATCTAATTAGACGTTAAAAAGAAATTAGTGCCTAATGTGGGAAAGGCTTTTCTGTGAGCAGATTTTCAATTTTCTTTTAATGAGTCCTAACTATTAGTTATTCCCCCTTATTACTTATTAGGGGAGATAAATGTGTCGAAGAAAAAGTATATTGATAAAGATGTTTTTTCAAAAATCAAAAGAGCGGTTGGCTTGAAAAAATAAAGGATTTCTAATCATTTTTTTATCTTTTTATTCTATAATGAACATAAACCAATTAGACGGAAAAAGGGAGGATGGGAATCCGTTGATGAGTTTACCTATTTCTTTCCGAGGTATCTATTCTTTTCTTTTATACTACTTTGTTTTTACTGTATCGCAGTATGTATCATTTAATAACCCAATAAAAATCCTCTATCCTTGCTTCAATCCAATTTCATTTCAAATAAAAATGGAGGAATATCAAAGATATTTAGAACTCGATAGATCTCGAAAAAATGACTTCCTATACCCATTTCTTTTTCGGGAGTATATTTATACATTTGCTCATGATTACAGTTTAAATAGATCTACTTTGTTGGAAAATGTAGGTTATGACAATAAATCTAGTTTATTAATTGTAAAACGTTTAATTATTCGAATGTATCAACAGAATCATTTGATTATTTCTACTAATGATTCTAATCAAAATCCATTTTTTAGGTACAACAAGAATTTGTATTATCAAATGATATCAGAGGGGTTTGCAGTTATTGTGGAAAT
>CANTUR010002284.1:32500-35000 GCA_947683625.1 Mallotus nudiflorus
TGATCGTGACGATATTGATGTGAGTGACGATATTGATGTGAGTGACGATATCGACCGTGACTTTGATACGGAGCTGGAGTTTCTAACTAGGATGAATGCGCTAACTATGGATATGATGCCGGAAATAGACCGATTTTATATCACCCTTCAATTCGAATTAGCAAAAGCAATGTCTCCTTGCATAATATGGATTCCAAACATTCATGATCTGGATGTGAATGAGTCGAATTACTTATCCCTCGGTCTATTAGCGAACTATCTCTCCAGGGATTGTGAAAGATGTTCCACTAGAAATATTCTTGTTATTGCTTCGACTCATATTCCCAAAAAAGTGGATCCCGCTCTAATAGCTCCGAAAAAATTAAATACATGCATTAAGATACGAAGGCTTCTTATTCCACAACAACGAAAGCACTTTTTTACTCTTTCATATACTAGGGGATTTCACTTGGAAAAGAAAATGTTCCATACTAATGGATTCGGGTCCATAACCATGGGTTCCAATGTACGAGATCTTGTAGCACTTACCGATGAGGCCCTATCAATTAGTATTACACAGAAGAAATCAATTATAGACACTAATATAATTAGATCTGCTCTTCATAGACAAACTTGGGATTTGCGATCCCAGGTAAGATCGGTTCAGGATCATGGGATCCTTTTCTATCAGATAGGACGGGCTGTTGCACAAAATGTATTTCTAAGTAATTGCCCCATAGATCCTATATCTATCTATATGAAGAAGAAATCCTGTAACGAAGGGGATTCTTATTTGTACAAATGGTACTTCGAACTTGGAACGAGCATGAAGAAATTAACGATACTTCTTTATCTTTTGAGTTGTTCTGCCGGATCGGTTGCTCAAGACCTTTGGTCTCTACCCGGACCCGATGAAAAAAATGGGATCACTTATTATGGACTTGTTGAGAATGATTCTGATCTAGTTCATGGCCTATTAGAAGTAGAAAGCGCTCTGGTGGGATCCTCACGGACAGAAAAAGGTTGCAGTCAGTTTGATAATGATCGAGTGACATTGCTTCTTCGGCCCGAACCAAGAAGTCCCTTAGATATGATGCAAAATGGATCTTGTTCTATCCTTGATCAGAGATTTCTCTATGAAAAATACGAATCGGAGTTTGAAGAAGGGGAAGGAGAAGAAGTCCTCGACCCGCAACAGATAGAGGAGGATTTATTCAATCATATAGTTTTGGCTCCTAGAATATGGCGCCCTTGGGGCTTTCTATTTGATTGTATCGAAAGGCCCAATGAATTGGGATTTCCCTATTGGGCCAGGTCATTTCGGGGCAAGCGGATCATTTATAATGAAGAAGATGAGCTTCAAGAGAATGATTCGGAGTTCTTGCAGAGTGGAGCCCTGCAGTACCAGATACGAGATAGATCTTCCAAAGAACAAGGCTTTTTTCGAATAAGCCAATTCATTTGGGACCCTGCAGATCCACTCTTTTTCCTATTCAAAGATCAGCCCTTTGTCTCTGTGTTTTCACATCGAGAATTCTTTGCAGATGAAGAGATGTCAAAGGAGCTTCTTACTTCCCAAACGGATCCTCCTACATCTATATATAAACGCTGGTTTATCAAGAATACGCAAGAAAAGCACTTCGAATTGTTGATTCATCGCCAGAGATGGCTTAGAACCAATAGTTCATTATCTAATGGATTTTTCCGTTCTAATACTCTATCCGAGAGTTATCAGTATTTATCAAATCTGTTCCTATCTAACGGAACGCTATTGGATCAAATGACAAAGGCATTGTTGAGAAAAAGATGGCTTTTCCCGGATGAAATGAAAATTGGATTCATGTAATAGGAGAAAGGTTTCCCATTCCTTAGCCTGAAAGATATGTGGCCATGAAATAGGGATTCAGTGGAACAGAATTGACTGGGTGGTAGAGTCGTGGAAACACCTGTTTCTTCCATATTTTGGACATGGAACAAGATGTTACTGCGGAAACATGGAAGAATTGGAATCTTAGATCAAAACACTATGTATGGATGGTATGAACTGCCTAAACAAGAATTCTTGAACAGCAAGCAACCAGAACTATTACTCACTACATCAAAAAATTTCCATTAATGAAAGATGTAAATCCATTGGAAAATCAAAAATACGTATGTCGGATGAAATGGTGGTTGTTGCTATCTGCTCCAATAACGAATCATTGGTTTAATTGAATAACTAAAAGAATAACTAAATAAAATAGATAGACCCTTCTCTTCGTCTCAGGTCGATGGATCTTCTCACTTAGAGGATCCCCTATATGGATAATACACATTCCAGTTGACCGGGCCTAATTCTAATTGTTTTGTTCCGAAGCAAAGATATCCACGTGGCGGTTCGTCCTATTCAGATATTCACGACCAAGAAGTACTGGATTCTCTTTCGGATAGGCCCTGAAAGGAGAAGGAAGGCCGGAATGCCAACAGACGTCTATTATTGAATTCACCCGACCCGAGAGTACCCATTTTCTTTTTTATTTTG
>CANTUR010002285.1:30000-38883 GCA_947683625.1 Mallotus nudiflorus
ATAAGGTTTGGCACGATCTGACAAAAATGAAATATTCTCAGAATTCTCCGTTGATACGACATGCTGTTTTTTCCATTCATTCCTTTCAGGATCAGTCGTGGTCTTACGAACTATACCGATGATATGTACGAATCCCTTTCTTCATACAAACGCGTAAAAGATATTAGCCGCACTTAAAAGCCGAGTACTCTACCATTGAGTTAGCAACCCCCCCCCCCAAAAAAAAAAAAATTCAATTCTACAAACAGAATCAAAATAAATAAAGAGCTTGAAGCACATGACACAATCAAAATATTAAACTAGCAAGAAATAAAATCAAATTTAAAATTCAAAGAAATTAAATAAAGAAATTTCTAATCAATTCTGAACATAAAAAAAAGAGATTGAAAGATAAAGTCCATTTTTATAGACAACTTCTTCCTCCCGGCTCTTACGCTACCCATTCTTAATATTTTCTCTTAATATTTTCTTCTATTTATATTTTATTTGTTATATGTTATATTTATGTCTTCGACTTAACTATTCTACTTAGATTTATTTATTATACGTATTATTATACGTATACATTTATTTTTTTTTTTTTTTTTATATATAAAAAAAAGAATTTCAAATATTCTTTATATTTTAGAATTTATAACCTTTTTTTCAAATTTATAACCTTTTTTTCAATCAAACAAAACGTTTGTATCACAACAAATCTAAGAAACCCATCACTTGAATGAAGAAAAAAAACCAAATCAATGGAACAGGAATAAATAGATCCACAGAAAAGACCCAATTACCTCAGATCGTATTATATTTAGTTGATAGACTGTTGTCAATATAAATGTGAATAGATTAAGAAAAAAATACACAATGACGAAAACAAAAGAATGACTTGCATTCAATTTAACTCAATTTAACAATTAATTAAATAATATAAAATAATATAAAAATATAAATAATAATTAATAATTGAAATTAAATAGTATTAAAAATTGAAATTATAGTATTAAAAATTGAAATTAAATAGTATTAATTAAATAGTATTAAAATATGAAATATAGTATTAAATATAGTACTAAAATATTAATACTAAAATATTAATATTAAATAGTATTAAACAGAATTAAATATAATATTAAGTATATTATAATATTAAGTATATTTAGAATATTAAGTAATTTATATTATATTAAGTATATTTATATTTAATATAATATAATTAGAATAATATATAATAGAATATAATTAGAATATAATATTTTATATATTATATAATATAATATTTTTAAGTTTTTAAGTAAGATTTAAGTAAGAAAAAAAAAAATACGTATGAATTCTGTATGAATAAAGTATGAATAGAACAAGAGAAGGGGGGATAAAGAAGTTCTGTAACCCCCTTGCTTAAAATTAAAATATCATGAACAGTTCCTGTAGGTTGAGCGCCTTTTTCAGGGAAATATAGAATAGCAGGAACATTTAAATTAAATAGGTTTGATTTTTTAGAGGATCATAAAAACAAAACCCACTTTCCGAAGATCTCTATCTTCTCTTCGGGTTCCTTCTCTTCGGGATCGAATATCAATTGCAACGATTCGATAAACGGCTCATTGGAATAGCGATAGAAAAAAAAGACCCCCCGTAGAAACGTATAAGAAGTTTTCCCCTCGTACGGCTCAAGAAAAATGATTCAAAGTTCTGTATATGTCTAGAATTATAGCATCAATCAAATAGATCGATAAAATCATCAAATCAATTAAACTGCGATTTAAGTCCTTTTTCTTCTTTTTTTTGTTTACCAAAAAGGAAAAAATCGTCTGTACCCTCCTAACTCAAGTTGGATAACTTTCAAATAGCTCAAAGAGAACCCTTTAAGTTTAAGCGTTTCATTTTTCATTTATTGATTTCATTTATTGAGTGATCTCTAATGCCCTTTCTTTTGTTTCGCTTTTTTATAATAATAATAGAATGTATCATTCTAATCTAATTGTTGAGACAATTGAAAAGGGTATTTCCTTGTTCCAGGATCCTTTATCTTTGCCTTGAGTCGTTGGGTTTAGACATTACTTCCGGGATCTTTAATCGTTTCAAAATGGTAGCAACATACCACTTTTTGTGATTTCTTTCTATTAAAGACTCAGACTAACACAATTGATTCCCGTGTGATACACTTTTTTAATTAAAAGAATTTGGTCAATTCCAACAAACCTTATTCTTGGACTTGAAATTTGCCCGAATTGGATCCTTTCTCTTTCGATATTGAAAATATACTTACGAACTTGTTACAACTTATTGATTAGGACTAACCCTGGATTCTTGCTCCTAAGAAATCAATCAATACTTTCTACTCGAACTCCATCATGTACTATTTACATTCCAACGGAATAAAAAACGAAGGTTCTAGTGTATAACAGAACAAACGATGTCGAGCTAAGCACTTCATTCCTATATGCTAATATGCTAATATATAGGATGGGTGTAAGAATCCACAACTGATCGTGTCCTTCAAGTCACACCTTGCTTTCTACCACATCGTTTCAAACGAAGTTTTACCATAACATTATTTGAGTTTTGAATTGGTTCAACCGGCACATAGTAATCTCCAATTTGAACTTCTATTGGGCAGTTTCTGTTTCTGAAGAAGTGTCAGAAACAATTCAAATTAATCCCATATTTTATTGTATGAATATTTCTTGATTTTCAATTCTAATTTAGAATAAGACAAAAGACAAAGAAATAAATTCTTTTTGAATCCTCAAGTGACTCCATAGAACGGATTTGCCTATCTCACATTTCTTCGAGCCCCAAGGACTCATAAAAATCATTAAAAAGATTTCATTACTAAAGAATTGTTACTGAAATTCGTTATGGATATTCTATGTTAAATATTGAAATTAAGTTAAGTAAGAGATGACAAATTTTTTACATGGAAACAAAGGTGTTAATAAAAAAAATGTAAAAATACATACATATAATCATTTCTTCATTTTATTCATTTTATGAGTAGTTTATTTGACTTGAGTCTTTCTAAAATTTTTCCTAAATCCTAAAGTAAAATGAAAAGTGAATAGGATATATGAGTCAATCCCGCCCCCACTGTTAGATAGATTTAGAATTATTCATTAAAGCAAAAGACAAAATATCTCAAAATGCGGTTAGTTAAAAGAAACTACATATGAAACGAAACTTATGTAGTTTCTTTATTTGTTAATGCGATTTTCATTTTAACAGGCACAGGCATTGAAATAGATATCTTTCATTATTAATACTAATTAATTTCTATGGACTTCCCGAATTCAATTCTGTGGGGGATGATAAATCAAATAAGGAAAGATCTTTTTTTTTTATATATAGAATAGCTGGGACGGAAGGATTCGAACCTCCGAATAGCGGGACCAAAACCCGTTGCCTTACCGCTTGGCCACGCCCCATTTGAATTTCTATTCAACACTAATAAAAACTAATATTGGTATTAGTTCTTCGTCAATTCCCACCAAATATCTAGTATCTAGGAAATATATTAGCTTGTTGTTCGAATTTTTCTATGTATAGATATAGAATTAAATTGAATTTATTGATCATAATATATAATTCAATTAAGATATTGTATAAAAATATGATTTCCTCTTTGATTTGAGAATTGCAGGATTTTGGATTAGGTGAGTTTAATAAAGTTTAATAAAGTTTAATAAAGAAGGGTTTTGGTCTGCCTTTCTTTATCTTTATTTATTTTTTTTTTTTCAATTTTTAGATCTTTTATCTTTTATATCAATAACATATTAATAACTCAGTCAAAATAGAATGATCTTCAAGAACAAAATGTTTGTTATGCTTAATATTTTTAGTTTAATTTGTATCTGTCTTAGTCTTAATTCTGCCCTTTATTCAAGCAATTTTTTCTTCACAAAATTGCCTGAAGCCTACGCCTTTTTGAATCCAATCGTAGATGTTATGCCAGTAATCCCTGTACTCTTTTTTCTATTAGCCTTTGTTTGGCAAGCTGCTGTAAGTTTTCGATGAGATCTTTAATATTGCCCTAGAATAATTCATGATTTATTCAAGAAAAAAAAATTATAGCAATTGATAAGATCAGATAAGTCTTATAGTATAAGCTAAGTCTTTAAGTCTTATAGTATAAAGCATAAGCTCTTAATTCAAATATTGAAGTTACTGTATAAATAGTTATTGTATAAATAGAAACATAAATATAAACATAAACGCGAGAATTCTGGATCAACCTACTTTTTTCTCATTCTAAACTTTTTCCATTGCAGATCTTCTTAGAGTCCTTTTTGTAGTCATGAAAAAATATTTCATTTTCCGTATGAAACCAATTTTTTGGCAATGAAAGACTCGACTTTTATTACAAAAGAATTTTTCGAAATTCTTTTCTATTCTATTTCTAGAAAACACTCCATGTCTTGGTGTTAAAATAGAATATGTGGTATAAAAATAGAGAATATATATATGTTTTCCAAACAAAAAAAGATCTTGGAGATTTTATAATGCTTACGCTCAAACTCTTTGTTTACACAGTAGTGATATTTTTTGTTTCTCTATTCATCTTTGGATTTTTATCTAATGATCCAGGACGTAATCCCGGGCGTGAAGAATAAAAAATATATATATATATAATAATAAAATAAAATAATATTAATATATTAATTAATATATTAGAAATATTAGAAATATTAATATATTAGAAATTAATATAATATTAATATATTATAAATATAATATTAATATATTATAAATATAAATAAATATAAATAAAAAATAATATATTAATAATATATTATAAAATATAGATATTCTAAAATATAGAAAATAAAAAAATAAAAGTTTTTCTTGATTTTTCAATGTTCTTAGCATTTTACTATTCTACATTTTAAAATATTTAATTTAATTAAATTAAATAAAGTAAAAAGGTTCGCTAAATTTGAAAGAAATGAAAGAAAAGAAAAAAAAATTCCAAGTCATCGCCGGAGCCGGAAAGAGAGGGATTCGAACCCTCGGTACGGATAACCCGTACAACGGATTAGCAATCCGACGCTTTAGTCCACTCAGCCATCTCTCCCGATTGAAAAAAGATACTTACTATGTTACATTATACAACAAGACAAGTAAGACTTGAAAAAAAAAAAAGACATCTCCAACAACAACAACTTAATATTCCAATCAACCAATCAATATATCAATCAATATACTATATATCAATATACTATATATTGATTCTATATATTGATTGATATAATAAAAAAAAAAATGGAAAATGCTCGATTGTCTTACTCGACAAAAGGTTCATTTATATACGATAATCGCATCGTAGCGGGTATAGTTTAGTGGTAAAAGTGTGATTCGTTCTATTAATTCTATTCTAATAGTTAAGGGATCCTCGACTCCATATTCCAATGAAAAACTTTATTTCTTAAAAAGATTTAATCCTTTACCCCTCAATGAAAATTCGAGAAAGAATATACATTCTCGTGATTTGTATCCATTTTTTTTTTTCAATTATAAATTGGAAAAATTGGATTATGAAATTACGAAACATAATTTTGATTAATTGAATCAATACATTCAATCGAATGAGTATAAGTAAAGGATCTATGGAAAAAGAGAGAAAAGTGTATTTCTAATCGTAACTAAATCTTCAATTTTTGCTTTATTTTGTATAGTCGAGATTGAAGCAAAATAAGTAGTAAACGATGACTTTGGTTTACTATATACATCGACATCTTGTTTTAGCTCGGTGGAAACAAACTACTTTTCCTAAGGATTCTTTCAGATAGAAATAGAGAACGAAGTAACTAGAAAGATTATTAAAACCCCACGCGTCTAGAGGGATCATCTAGAAAGCGCTTTGTTTTGACTGCATTAAGACAGAAAGGCTGACATAGATGTTATAGGTCGAATTTTTTTTCGCTCACGTCTTATAGCTGGAAATTCTTTCATATTCCATAAAGGAGCCGAATGAAATCAAAGTTTCATGTTCGGTTTTGAATTAGAGACGTTAAAGATGATGAATCAACGTCGACTATAACCCCTAGCCTTCCAAGCTAACGATGCGGGTTCGATTCCCGCTACCCGCTCTATATCTCTATGCTCTCTAAAAAATCGAGATCATAAATTTCTAATATTTCTATTTAAATTATTTTATATTTTATTTATTTATTTCAATTTAAATAAAATAATTTAATTTGACACTATACACGTTATACGTATTTTATACTACGTTTTATACTACATTTTATATTTTAATATTATATTTTAATAAATATTAATTAATAAATATTAAATTAATAAATATTAATTCTAATATTATAATATTCTAATATTATAATATTAGAATTATATTCTATTTAATTTTCATTAATTTTATATATTATATATTATATTATATTTATATATTATATATATATTATATTATTATATATATTATATTTATTATATTATAATTATTATTATTATAATTTATTATAATTATTATTAATTTATTATAATTATTATTATATTTTTTTATAATTCTATTTTTATTTATATTTTTATATTTAGTATATTTAGTTTACTATTTAGTATATTTAGTTTACATTAAGTTTGTATTAATAAATATTATGTATATAATATTATGTATATATATATTATTATATATTTATATTAATATTATATTTATAATATATCTATATATATATTTATAATATATCTATATATATATTTATAATATATCTATATATATATTTATAATATATCTATATATATATTTATAATATATCTATATATAAATTAATAGAAATTATATTCTATATATATATTATATATAGTTTTATTTATATTATTTATTTTATTTATATTATATAGTTATTTTTATATATTATATATAGTGTATATAATAAATAGTGTATATAATAATATGTAAATGTAAATATTAATTATTAATAGAAAATATTAATAGAAAATAGAATAAGTAATTGTAATAAGAAAAATTGAGAATTCTAATAATCTAATAACAAATTCAAAAATGAAATAAAAAGAATTATATTTATAAAAAAATGAATCATTTTTTACTTTTTACATTTCATATTTAATTAAAAAAATAGGTAATTCCTAAAATTACCTTGCATATTCTTTTTTTATGAACAAAAAAAATGAAAGAAAAAAGAAAAAAAAAAATTGGAATGGAATAGAAAAGCGTCCATTGTCTAATGGATAGGACAGAGGTCTTCTAAACCTTTGGTATAGGTTCAAATCCTATTGGACGCAATTTTTTTTCATATAATACCCATATCCATATAAATTAAATAAAATAATATAATTATAAATATATAAATATAATAATAATATATAAATATAATAATATAATAAAATGAAAATAATATAATAAAATATAATAATATAATAAAATGTAAAATGAAAATTAATATAATAAAATGAAAATAAAGATGATATAATTATAATCTATAATATTTAATAATAAATATTTAATATAATATAATTTAATATTAATATTTTTAATATTAATATAATTAATATTAATATAATAATTTAATATTAATATAATAATAATATAATAAATAGAATATAATAATAATATAATAAATATATAATAATAATATAATAAATAGAATATAATAAATAGAAATAGAATATAATAAATAGAATATATAATATATAGAATATAATAATATATATAATATAATATAATAAAAATATATAGAATAAATATATATAATATATATAATAGAATAAATATATATAATATATAATATATAATATATATAATAATATTAATATATAATAATATATAATATAATAAAAATATATAATATATATAATAGAATAAATATAATAGAATAAATATATATAATATATAATATATATAATAATATTAATATATAATAATATATAATATATATATAATATAATAAAAATATATAATATAATAAAAAATATATAATATATATAATAGAATATATATAATATAATAAACAGAATATATATATTAAATATATATATTAATATATATATTAATTATTATATATTAATAATAAATAATTATATTAATAATAAATAATAAATAATATATATAATAAAATATAATAAAATTATATAAAATTTATAATGAAATTTTTATAATGAAATTTATAATGAAATTAATAATTATAATAATATAATTATTAATATAATTATAAAAAATATAATAAAATAAAGATTATTAAAATAAAGATTCAAAGTGATAAATTTCTTTATACTTGCTCCTTTTATACTTGCTCCTGAAGTAGAAAACGTTCCTTCTGTTCTTGAATAGCTTCTTTCAAAGGGTTTCCGCCTCTTCGGTAAATGTTTTGGTAGAAGATATGATTTCTCGGAACTGGGGTTTATTCGTTTTTATGTAAGTACGTACTCAACGGAGAAATTTCCTTACTTGTCCAATTTTCTAATGAATCAAGATATCCATTCGTTCCAGTATAAATAGTCATTATCTGTTCCTCGACTGTGAGGGGAGCTGATTGGGATTTGTTTGAGGCAACTCACGTAATCGTTGACCTCTTGCCAATTGATTTGAGTAGCTTTATCGAGATCCGAAGCAAATTGCGCAAAGGCTTCTAATTCTGCGAATTGCGCCAATTCCAATTTTAACTTACCAGCTACTTGTTTCATAGCTTTAATTTGAGCTGCGGATCCTACTCTTGAAACAGAAATACCCACATTAATAGCAGGCCTGATTCCAGCATTGAATAAATCGGCGGATAAGAATATTTGTCCATCTGTAATGGAAATTACATTAGTAGGAATATAAGCCGAAACGTCTCCTGATTGGGTCTCAACTATTGGTAAAGCAGTCATACTTCCTTCACCTAAACGGGAACTTGATTTAGCAGCTCTTTCCAAAAGGCGTGAATG
>CANTUR010002286.1:0-5000 GCA_947683625.1 Mallotus nudiflorus
AATGGATACCTTTATTCCAACAGTTAAACCTTTCCTTGATATAGATTTTCTATTCCTAATTTCTGCGATACAAAAAATACTGGAAAAATTGGAAAGGAATGAAAATATCCCTATCGTTCTATAATATATGAATGGTAGAAAACCCCCCGACCAAATCAAACCCTTACTTTTTTTGGTTTCTTTACTTAAGCGATAGGGGGCAAAATTATCCGAACCCTTGTTTATTTTAGTTAGAGTTAAGTCTGACGAGAATAATATTCTACCACTAGCAATTCATTTATTTTCAAGCCGATCCATTTAATATCTATTATTTGATTGACCAATCCTTTATATTGAAATGGGTGAAGAGTCAAATGTTTTGGCAATTCCTCCTGGGGGGATGACTCAAGATAATTTTGAATCATAGCTCTAGATTTTTGTTCATCCCTCGCTGTAATAATATCTCGGGGTTTGCAGCGATAACTTGGTATATCTACTATACGACCATTAACTAAAATATGTCTATGATTAACTAATTGGCGGGCTTGGGGAATAGTTGACGCCATACCCAATCGAAAAAGGATGTTATCCAAACGCATTTCAAGTAATTGTAGTAAAACCTGACCTGTTGACCCTTTAGCTTTTGCGGCGATACAAACGTATTTAAGTAATTGTCGTTCTGTAAGACCATAATGAAAACGTAATTTTTGTTTTTCTTCTAAACGAATACGATATTGAGATTTTTTACCGGAACGCACTTGATTTCTAAGAGCGCTCCCAGCCATAGGCCTTTTACTAGTTAGTCCCGGTAAAGCCCCCAGACGGCGTATTTTTTTGAAACGAGGCCCTCGGTAACGTGACATAAAAACTCCTTAATTTTATTGAATTTTCAAAATCAAAAACCTAAATTAAAACTGAACTAAAGGATAAATATGATAAATGAAGCAAAATCTACTGAAGTAGTATACTACAAATAATAATGAGATGGATCATATAAATATCCGGATCTTTTTGTATATATACCAATAATGTATTTTGTATATATACCAATAATGTATATAGAAGTATATAGAAACCAATAATGTATATAAATATAGAAACCAATAATGTATATAAATAATGTATATAGAAGTATATAGAAAAAGGGTCCTTTTCTTGTTCTTGATTTGTTCTGCAGAGATTTAACTACTCTAACTTTTATTCATATTCATAATTTGAAGTTCCTACCACATACACATAATAATTAGTCACCCTTGGCAAAAGGGAACGAAGCTTTTTCAATATTCTTTGATTTCAAAAAAACATTATCAACTATGTAACAAATCAAACAAATAGAGAAAAGCCAGCTATCGGAGTCGAACCGATGACCATCGCATTACAAATGCGATGCTCTAACCTCTGAGCTAAGCGGGCTCACATAACCGAAATTGTACATGCATAGGAATTTAGTAAATTGGTGGAATCTTGGCTATTAACTTTTTATTTTATTCTTTTCATTACATTATTAGTTATTCATACTTAATATGAATATAGAAAAAAAATGAATATAGAAAAAAGAAAAAGAATCGACCGTTCGAGTATTCAAAAATGCACGAGAAAAAATGAGCGTAAGAGAAGTAGATATAAGAAACGTGGTATATATACATTTATATTGAATTGCGGATAGAGAAATGATAGAATCCTTTCTGATTAGAATCAATTTCTGATTAGATTAAACTAAAGAAGGATCTCTGATAGAGATGAAAGACGATAGACAAGAAAAAAAAGAAGAGGAAACATTTTTTTTATAGGAATTTTTATAGGAATCGGTATCTAATAACTTCAACAGTTCCAATAGAATATAAATGACAGAGGGGTAATAATAAGATTTGAATCTCAAAACGGGGATATGGCGAAATTGGTAGACGCTACGGACTTAATTAGATTGAGCCTTGGTATGGAAACTTACTAAGTGATAACTTTCAAATTCAGAGAAACCCTGGAATTAAAAATGGGCAATCCTGAGCCAAATCCTGTTTTCCGAAAACAAATAAGGGTTCATAAATACAGAATAAAAAAAAGGATAGGTGCAGAGACTCAATGGAAGCTGTTCTAACAAACAGAGTTGACTGTGTTGCATTAGTAAAGTAAAGAAATCCTTCCGTCAAAATTCCAGAAAGGATAAAAAAAGGATAAAAACCGTATATACATACGGATACATACTGAAATAATTTTTCAGATGATTAATAGGGGACCGAATCCGTATTTTTTATCTTTCTATTATTTTTTATCTTTATATGAAAAATGAAAAAAAAAAATCGTTTTGATTTGAATTGATTCCAAGCTGAAGAAAGGATTGAATATTAATTGATCACATCATTCATTCCATAGTCTGATAGATAACTGGTTAATCGGACGAGAATAAAGATAGAGTCCCATTATACATGTCAATATCGACAACAAGGAAATTTAATAGTAAGAGGAAAATCCGTCGACTTTAGAAATCGTGAGGGTTCAAGTCCCTCTATCCCCAAAAAAAGGTCCGCTCGACTCCTTAATTCTTTTTATCCATCCTATTCTCTCTTTTCGTTAACGGTTCCAATTTCGTTATCTTTTCTTTCTCATTCATGCGAGTCTTTCCCAAACATATCCGGGCTGTATCAAGTCTTGGAATAGATCTGCTATACATATACATAAAAATGAACATCTTTGAGCAAAACAAGAAACCCACATTTCATTTTCCAATGGAATGATTAATGATTAACAATCCAAATCATTATTCCAACTGAAATTTACTTTACGAAGTCGTCTTTTTGTTCGTTTTTTTTAAAGATACAAAACATTCCGGGTCTGGATAAGACTTTAGAATACTTTTTCGTCTTTTTAAAATTGACATAGACCAAAGTCGTTTAGTAAAATGAGGAAGACGCCGCGGCGAAAATGGTCGGGATAGCTCAGCCGGTAGAGCAGAGGACTGAAAATCCTCGTGTCACCAGTTCAAATCTGGTTCCTGGCACATGATTAATTTGTGTATGAGTATCTATTCCACAACTTAATGAATTGATATAGTGAATTGATATAGATCTGATATAGATCGACATACATATTCATTAATAGTATAGATCATGATATACACTTAACTTATCCATCTGGCTGTCGGGAGATATAACCTTTTTAGATGAGTAAAGCGCTTATGTTATAAAAAAAGGATGTAAAAAAAATTAGATTATGTTTCCTCTTCTTTTTTATTTGATTTGTTCATAATGCGGCTCCTCTCGATCAAAAAGAATGTTAATACTTTATATAGACTTGAAAGGTTAAACTAACTAAAGTTAGTTAAAAGATCTAAAAGTCTAGTCGATAGGAGTTGAGGGGTGGAAATATTGAAGATTCGTCTCAGATACAATATAAATAGAATCCGATCCTCTTTCTTTGTACTTTGTATTTGATTTCATATTCTTTTTCTATTTCTTCATTCCCTACTATGGTATGTGACTTTTTAGAGCTCGTCTAAGGGATGTGCACGGTACAAAGTTCATGATGTAGACTTCGTTTAGTTCATCCTATTAGCTCGACTTATCAAAAATAAATATCTTCAAAATTTGAGAATTCAACGAATCCCTAATTGTATTATTTTTTTTATTATTTTTTTATTTAGTCTATCCATAGATTAGTTTCTTATTATTCAACGAGCATCTTGTATTTCATAAAAATTGGGAACAATATAATCTTTACGTAAGGGCCACCCTATCCAACTTTCCGGCATTAAAATACGTTTCAGACGCGGATGATTATCATAAAAGATTCCCAGCATATCATAAGATTCCCTTTCTTGAAAATCCGCACTTTTCCAAACCCAGAAAACAGACGGAATTATAGGGTTATTCCTTGGGGCAAATACCTTAATACATACTTCTTCTGGTTGATCTATACCATACTCTATTCTCGTAAGATGATATACGCTAGCTAACAGCCCGCCCGGTGCTACATCATAGGCACATTGCAACCGCAGATAATTGTAACCATATACATATAAAATGACAGCAATGGAATGCCAATCTTCGGGCTTTATTTGTAAAGTCTCTATTCCTTGGTAATCAAACCCCAAAGATCTATGAACTAGTCCGTGTTGACTAGCCAGGCAGACAAACGACCCTGCATCTTTTTTCTCCCCCCCCGCATTTTAATTTTCAATTTTATTTGTATAATATTTCAATTTTATTTGTATAATAATTTTAATAATTTTTTTTTTTATTTTGTATAATATAAGTATTTCACATTCACGATGAATTTTATGAAGATTGGTTTGCCTTTTTTTGTTATTCTGTACAAATGAAACAAATGAATTCTTCCTCTAACTTACTAATTCGTGAGACGATACTGACCCTTTCCCTTTTTTTATTTGAAAAATGTTTCCGGAGGGATCTTTGAAGTGGACGGCGGTTGATAGAGTAATCCTTGATCATAATTTCCAGTATGAGTAGCGCGTTCAATATTAAACTTGTGACTGGTAGTAAAACACCCATTCCCCGATTGATACCTAATTCGATCTTCATAAATTTCTCGAGATATTTTTTTACGAAGTTTTGTTATAGCATCTATAACCGCCTCCGGTTTAGGAGGACAGCCTGGTAAATAGACATCTACAGGAATTAGCTTATCGACTCCCCGAACAGTTACTATAAGAATCGGTACTGAACATCCCCCCTGTAATTGTACATGCCCCCATAGCAATAACATATTTTGGTTCAGGCATTTGTTCATATAATCTTACTAAAGAAGGGGCCATTTTCATGGTTACTGTGCCGGCTGTTAAAATTAGGTCCGCTTGTCTAGGACTAGATCTTGGTACTAATCCATAACGATCAAAGTCGAATCGTGAGCCTATTAATGAAGCAAATTCAATGAAGCAACAACTGGTACCATAGAGAAGTGGCCATAAACTGGAGAGTCTTGACCAATTTGAAAGGTCGTTTGATGTAGTTGAAATAACTGAAATTTGAGTTGTTCGATCAAGTAAGGGAAACTCAATGGAATTCATA